>CBVK0100247127.1:0-11135 GCA_900067695.1 Picea abies | reverse complement strand
TTGGACATAAGGTTGCAGATTGTAGGGATTATAAAAGAAATGTTCAAGCAAGAAATTCCTATGTGTCCCCAAGTAACATTGAATGTAACAAATGTCATAACTATGGGAACATAGCTTGTGATTGTAGAAGCATGATCGATACTTCCATGAAAGAGAACATTGATTTCAAATATAAGAAAATACGGATAAGAAAACAAGAATAACAGGTGAACAAAGACTAGGTCCCAGAGATTGCAAGATTGACAATAAAACGAGATGAAGAAAAATCTATAGAGAAAAAGAAAGATGTCAGATACAGAAAGGTTTGAAAATAAATGAAAGAAAATAAGGACAGGTAAATAAGGAACATGTTCAAGAGATTGTACTTTCACATATTATAGTGAAAGATGAATCCACAGACAGAAAGAAAAAAGTCAGATTTCAGAGAGATGATGAATCTACCGATGAACATGATGATGAATCTGCATTAGAGAAGGAACTATTCTGAGCCATTTGACTTAGAGATTGCCAGGTAATATGAATAATAGACAGGGGGAGTCTATGCGGGCCAGGTAATATGAATAATAGACAGGGGGAGTCTATGCGGTAGCCGAGACAAACCAGAGAACCATCCTTTGAGTAGCTTGTAGAGTTTGAGTAGATAGATTCAGAGTAGCCAGTTAACAGAAGTACAATATGATAGATTAATCAGTTGTAGTAGTGAATAATTCATGATAGTACAATGACATATGAGTCAAAATTATGGATAGTTGTGTAGTAGAGTCTTGGACAGTATGGACAAAGATGGATTCGTAAGAACACTTAACAGGTTTGGAAAGATAAATGACAGTGGATGAGAGCATGGATTCACAGATTGGTTCAGAGATAAAGGAACATTATCATAATGGATGATAATTGCACATGAATATTTGAATGCTTATTCTTGAATGCTTTTCATATATGTTAGTTTATTACACAAGGAAGCACCAATGGAAAATAACTCCAAAAGGCAGCAGGTACAAGAAGACTTGTATTTTTTCTACACAACATTTTGCAGAGAAGTCAAGAGAGAGAAACAAAACAAAAAAGATAGCTAGAAATATCATTCAGATAAGTTGTCAGACAAAGAGGTAAGAATAGAGGTATGATTCCATGGGAAGAGATTCATCAGATGCGGGATAGAGAGTTAGATGATTGGAGAGAGAGAACATAGGCATGTTTCCAGTGGGAGAGATTGTCACAAGGGAATAATGCGCGATATGAATTCAATATTGCATCAGAGTGATACCCTTTTTCAAAGGGCGGGGGGGTATTATTCATATGAAGGGAGAGAGAGTAATCATAGGCTTAGAAACACAAAGAAAATATCAAATGCATTTAGACAGGGGGAGCATCCCCAAGGAGAGTTCAGTCAGGGGGAGTATCCCCAAAGGGAGATACCCTTTGCCATTGATGTCAAAGGGGGGGATATAAAAACATTGATGATGAGTATAAGCATGAATGTTATCATGACTAAGTGTTGCCATCAATGCCAAAGGGGGAGATTGTCAGACAATTGGCTTAGGTTGATGGACAGTTGGTATGGATTTTTGGTTGTCATTGATCTCAACCATTGGAGAGTGATATTGTAGATTGATGTCAACCCTTAGTGATTGATGTCAACCCTTAGAGAAGCCTGGTAGTGAATTCTGGTAGCACAAAGGCATTGATTCTCTTTGAGGTATAAGGTCATGAAGATAAATTAATTTACAGGTAAGACTATTCTAGATGGATAGTACATGTCATGCCATTTCTAGTGATATGTGGAACATCACATAACTCCTCACGGTTAGAGAGTTATGGCCTTGTGAAGTTGGAGAACCCTCATGAGTTATCTAGAAGCCCTTAGAAGGTCAAAGAAGTCAAGTTACTCTAGAAACTCCTAGAATAAGTTGACTAGTCAAAGTGGGTGAAACTAGGAGTTAATCATGGGTATAGTTGTTACATCAAGAAAATAATTAAAAATAAATTAGTTGCAACAAGAAGTTGTGAGTTTGGTAATTATGGTAAAGTAGTTGTGATGAGAAGATTCAATAGTCAAAGTGGTTGACCAAGAAATAAATTAAATAATAAAGTGGTTGAAACGAGAAGTTATTTAAGGAAAACGAAGCTATGAATTGAATAATTATATAAAATTTAGTTGCAACAAGAAGTTTTGAGTAAAGATAAATTATTTAAATAATAAAGTAGTCAAAGTGGTTAAGTGGACAAAGTGGCTAAGTGGAAAAAATGGTTAAGTGGACAAAGTGGCTAAGTGGAGAAAGTTGGTTAAGTGGACAAAGTGGCTAAGTGGACAAAGTGGTTAAGTGGATACTTCTAGAGGAAGCTACTTGGAGAGTATAAATAAGAGAGAAAGGGTCTCCCATTTGTATCCATTGAGCATATTGAATATCTACAAGTGACTGAGGTTACCAAAGGATATCTAAGGAGAATTTAATAGGGAAGGTGAAGTAAACAAGGCTGAAATTCAATTGAGGATAAAGTATTTTGATGATGCTTTCTAAGGTATGTTATTTACAAGTCATCTCACCATTTTCGCAATAATTGTTTTCTAAAATTATTCAGATAGATAAATATGGAGGCCGTTGAGAAAACATGTCCAAGTAATTGTGATAAAAATTTCATCTTGTGGGTCATTGTATTTTGGGAGTTACACTTCGTGGAAAATAGGGTTTGTGGCTAGTCCTGAAACTAGTCTAAAACATATGTTTTGGGTAAAAACGTCATAACTTCTTCATAACAGATCCAAATTTGGTAAGACCAAATGTATTGTTTAGAGTACAGTCTGTAGTATTTTGTGTACCATTTTGAGATCCATACAACAAATATTCCGTGCGGGAAACGCTCTACAAGTTCTCTCTCTAGAATAAGACAAAATTCAACAAGGCATGCCATTTTTTCTCTAACTCCTTTTCTGAGAGGTTCCAAGTAGTGAAACCTGGAGGAATTGTGTAAAATACACTGTAGAACATTGTGTACTATTTTCAGATCTTTATTCATGACAGGTACATAGTTATTATTATTTCAAGTTAGGGTTGTTGACTAATCCAAAATTAGTCATGTGAGACTAAAGTAAAGTTTGATGAAAATGCTTGTCTCTTGCTGTTAAAGTTAAGGAAGGTTTGTAGGTATGTGATCATATACACTAGGTTTGTTACAGAGTTAAAAATCAGATTTGGATGATGAAATTGATGAGGGATTTTGGTCGAGGTATGCTATAGATAAAGGTTGTATAACAATGAGGTTGTGGCACATGGTTTGATTTAATAGTTTATGGTATTTTCTTGCTAGAGAACTTTATGATGGTTATATTGGTATATGTTTAGTAGTATTGTTGACACATGGTTTATGGATGATGTAGCATACTTGTTTTGGTATATTATTAGAAACACATTTTGATATTAGTGATGATTATGAGTTTTTGTGTTATGCTTGGTTGATGCACATCTTGGTGATATTGTGCATATGGTTGAGAGTTGTCTTGGTGAGTAGATCTGATTTGGTTGATAAGATTGATGAGACAGGTTGTTGTGATAGGTTTTTTGGACAAATTATTGTGACAAGTTATTTGTACAGGTTTGGTGCATGGTTGATGCACTTGTTTATAGTATAGGTTGAGGTACAGGTTGATGTATGGTACATGTTGGCACAGCTTATTGGTATAGGTTTTTACATATTGTTTGGTGCAGGTTGATTGGTACATGTTTACAACAGTATATCTCACAATGATAGTGTGACAATGGTTCCATCATTCTACTTATATTTCAGGGTGGTTAGACGGGGCAAGGATAGGTGGTTATAGCCACCTTCTGGTTGTATCTAGAGAACATAGGGGGTTGTAACCTCCTTCTGGTTGTAGCCAGAGAAGTGGGGAGTTAGAGCTTCCCTCAGTTTGTAGCCTGAGAAACTAGGGGGTTGGAGCCTCCTTCCATTTGTAGCTGGAGAATTGGAAGTTGGTGCTTCCTTGAATGCAATTCTTGACATATAAGAACATAATTCCCTAGTTTCCTCCTGCATTGGGTTTCCACGTAAATATTGGTGTATTGTGCATTGTGTGGATGTGTTTGTTATTGTTTATTATGCATTGATGAATGTTAATGCTTATGATACAATAAGATATTGATGATGAACATGGTTGAATAAGTAAAAGAATATACTTTGTGGTTTAAATGATTAATAATTGGTATATTTGCTCATTATTGATTCACCCCCCCTCTCAGTAATCCAACACATGCATCATATCACAGGAATTTGTAAATTCTAGTTCATGGAGGCGAGAGGGAGGGGAAAAATTATGCCAATTTACACTTCTAGGAAAGTGCTCAATCCATCTCAGAAAGGGATCGTGAAAAATCAAAGGCTCAAAACACTGACTCAAAGAGTCTGAAGGTTGGCTACCTTGGACATCATCACATCTTGAGGTCTGGGAAGGGACTAGCAAGAACCTAGAGGATGATTGACAATTTTTTAATGAAAAGTTGAAAGACTGAGATAACGCAATTCTTCTTAAGGTATTCAACCTACCCTAGAATTCTAAAAGAAGGCTCTTCCCTAGATAAAACTTGGGACAAGGGACATGTTTCCCAACTGCATCCTTAGTGACATAACAAGGTAAAGTAATCGAAGGGAGCTGAAAAACCTTGTCACAAGTATTTTGCTTTAGGCAAGCAACGTTCTTACCCTTATCAATATCTAAGCACAACGATGGTTGATAATATTCTTCATAGGATAAATCTAAGTGATCAAACGAATACTCATCAAAATTCTCAAGGTATGACAAAAAATCATCAAGAGAACATAGAACTAGGTCACCCTTGGGTGCTCGGAAAACATCTGTAACTACATCATCTCCTTGTTTCCAAATGACAAAATTAGTAGTAACCTCATATGATAGTTGTAAAGGAAACATTTGGAAATGACCCTCAATGTCGGAAATGGGATCCCCATCATACCCAATCACATCCCATTTATGTTTCTCGACATGTATGAACTCATCAATATTATCAACCATGTCATTACCTTTATCATAACACGAAGGGCTTAAAACATCCAAGGGATCCTCTAACCGTTCTTCACTTTCCAAATCACAAAATAAAGCATCTTCAAAATATTGGAAAGGGAAATAACTTACCATATTCACTTCTTGTTGTGCAGGAGTGTCAAAGACTTGGATGACTTCATCAAATGAAAGAGAAAGCATTAGTTCCTCGTCCTCATGACTTTCCCCTACATATTAAGCTTCATAATACAAAGGGTCTAGCTTGTCTAAGGATTCCCTTTCTTCTTCACATTTTGAATAATAGAATAGGGTATTGTCAAAAACCTGAAAAGGAAAGTGACTAACCTGATCCTCTTCTTCTTATGCAGGAGGAATAGGATCTCACATGGATTCATCAGAAGGAGGAGAACACATTAATAATTCATCATCATGTTTGATATCTTCAGGCTCTCGCTCTTAAAACAAGTTCTCATTATTATTGGTAGAAGCATGAGTAAATTATTTTTCTTTCCCATGGGATTGGTAACCTTCATCAAAATCCCTCTCCTCAACCTCTCGTTGATCGATGTCTTGCTCCAACCTTTTTGGGAATTCTTCAACGAAGGTCTCAAGGAAATCTATTATCTTAAGAATATTTGGGGTATCTTTGGGCTCACTAATCCACACTTCTGGAGCAAAGGATTGTTCTTCTTTGGATGAGGAGATGTTGGCTTCGACTTCAGTGGCCATGTTATAAGATTATTGGATTGATATTGGGCCCTTTTTATTGAGCAAGAATCTTGATTGTCTTGAGAATGCCCTCATATAGAGGAAAATGAGGAACTGGGATCCACGACGATAGGTTCTAGGGAGTTGTTGTGATAAATTCTGGAATTTGGTATGGAACTCCCTAACAGTCTCATTCTCATTCTTCTTTATGTAATTAAGTTTTTTACCAACACCATAGGATCCTCTTTGATATTCCATCTCTTAAGGAAGACCTCCATCTCTTAAGGAGTACCTCTTCTAATTTATCCATGGATGTAATACTAGCATTAGGGAGGCCATCATACCATCTCCTGGCATTATCATGAAGAGTGGTAGAGAAAATATTCGTTGCAGATCCTCAACATCATCACTAACAGGATGGAGTTGAAAGAAGGCCCAAAAGTCACTCATATGGTCTTGAACATTCTCTTCATCACTACCAGTGAACTTAGGGAACCATTTTACATACTTTGGAGGCATTTGTTGGGGGTACCCCGATATTTAGCTCATATCCAAGGGTTTAAAATTACTTGGGTCCCATTAAGAATCCATGTTTGGATTAATCATTAGTGGAGTCGCCAGATAATCCTTCTATGGAATATCAAAGGGAAAATATGGAATCCCCCTTAGTGGAGTCACCAAGTAAGCTTTGAAAAGTGAAAGGCTTCGAGAAAAAGGCTTATCGAAAATTTGTTGTTCGAAGAAAATAGACTCGATGTTCCCCGACAACAATGCTAAAAATGTTATCGCACAATCTATACTTTCCCAAATCCTAAAGGCAAGTAGTCTTAGATTGACGTGACACAGAGTGAGCCCTATCACTGTTACCATAATAGGGTACCTCTTTCTCTTTAGGAGGAGGAAAACCTCACTCCAAGGGAGATGTCCCAGTACCTAGTTGGTTGATGAAAGGAAGAAAGACATGATGAAAACCCACCCCTCTCTCTAGGTCACTCAATAGAAGAAGTCACTTGGGTAAAGTTTAAAGGGAAAAGGGAAAGTGAAAGTAGGTTTGTGGCTTCCCTTTACCAATGAAACATCAAACATTAGTAGTAACAATGATATCAATGATTATAATTAGTGAATTCTTAGAAAAATTATGTGCTGCTAGAACAAGTTATATATAAAGATGAGATTATAGCAACAACAATGTATCTTGAAAATTTCAAGTTATGATAACAAGACAAGATATAAAAGGGCTTTCAAACTTGAAAATATTTTTTCATTCACGATTTTAAAGATTAAGACAAGTCAATAAATGACTTAAATGGTTGTCCAAACATTCACAACAACATTTATTAATGATGATGACAACAAATGGAAACCACTTCAGAAAGTACTATAATAAAGAAATAAGACACTACTTCAATATCCAATGATTATAGTTTGCTTAGTTCAAATTCTCAATGGTTCTATGATGATTTTAGGGTTGTTAGGGGCTACAACAATGGTTGTAACAACAACTATGACAACGGAAACAACTTCATAATTTGCACTTTAGAAAAACACACACTTTAACACTTATTGATAGTACATTTCCTTATACAAATTCTGGGATGACTTAGAAGGTTAGTAGGATGACATATGTTGCAAAATGATAGTTGTAGCTGTGATTATTACAACAACAACTTGGCTATTAATATTTCTAGGTTAGGTTAGCAAATTAGTTAAGGTTAATAGAGTATCAAGTAGGGAATTGAGCTTGAAAGTTGATGATTCTTGTCAAAGGTCAAAGGAGGATGACTAGTGCATTTCTAGGGCAATGGAGTCAAAGATGGAGGCTTCTTCTAAGGATGCTAATTAATGATAATACAAAAAATTCTAAGAGGGAAAAAGTCTAGGATGAGTAGCAACTTAATTCCTCCTAGATTTTGACCTCAAGAAACAAAGTGCTAGGGTGTAGGCACTTCTAGGCTCTAGCACCTTTCTCTCCTCAGCCTTTTTATGGAGTAAATACTTATGAAACAATAATAAAATGCAAACCTCTAGAGTGCTAGAACTTTAGGGCTCTAGGGTTTCACTGGTTACTAGATAAATTTAGTGAAAGCTTGGAAAATGAAAGTAAGAAAGTAGTAACTTAAGTTTCTTACTTCAAGCATTAAATACACCATGCAATTTCATAATCTTGTATGAGCAAATAAAACCATATGATAAACCATTCAATAGATGAAAAAATGCAGATTCTACTTACTTTCACTAAGAATAATCATGAATATACCATGCAAGATCACCATAAAACTTCAAAAATTGATCCAAGTTGCAAATATAAGCCATAAACAAGAGTGGTGCCTTACTATTTCAGCCAATAACCCTAATAGGGAACAAATTTCAGACCTCCTTGTCTCCAAGGACAAGTTATGTTGAAAATGAATGTCACTGTCTACTTATTTATACAAAATTTAACCTAAAATTAATTTCAGTTCATAATTATTGGGCCGACCTGGCCAGGTTTTTACACAAATTAAATATGGAAAAAATAAAATTAATTTGCATCTAGGAATCACTCCATGGGTGACATCATGCCCCTCTAGGGTGACGTCATGCCCCTCTAGGGTGACATTGAGCCCCAAGTATGAACACTGGCTAGGGAAGGTGAAACGTTGGGCCTCCAAAGGTCTGAAACCCTGCCCATATCTGCCAATGCCTCGTAAATGTCATCCAAGATGACAAGGCCTATTTTGGATGAGGTCTAGGGTATCCATGATGATGTCCAGGGACCTCAAGGGATAACATCCATGTGGGAGGAGCAAGATCCCCTGGGTCTAGGTGTTCCAAGGTGCCTCCAAAGGAAACATCCTTCTTTCTCCTGGTGTAAATTTTCAATCCCTGTCATGCCCCTTTGGATGGGGTCTCAACATCCATCAGTGGGCTTTGAGCCCTATGAAGGTCCGATCTAATCATTCCCTCATGTGCACCTATCTACCAGAAAAGTTCCTGTAGCAACAATGGGTACGCCCTCCAGGGGTTCATAAGTCACATGGATCATAGCATGTAAATCCCATCCAATAATTAAATTACCCAAACATGTGCATCAACCCTCCTCTTGACCCAAACAAATGCTCAAAGACGTTATGCAATTTAACAAGTTAGGTTTGGAGAAGGTCTCAAGGTGTCCTATTGGGCTAACCTCTCTTAAGTTTGGGGTGTTTCCCAGGTGGGATCTAGTCCAAGTCATGTAAGTGTATGAAGTGGCATGGGGTAAATATTTGGGCATGGGGTGCATGTGATAACAGAGAATTGTAAAGTCTTACTTGTGGGTGCCTTTCTAGAGGGAGAGTTGTATCTTGTCATGAATTCAATTGTTTCCTAGCCCATTCATTTCCTTTTACTCTTAACTTTATTTCTTTTGATCTTTTTCTCTTGTGCTTCAAGGAAGTAGTTGAGGGCCAATGTCTTGGCTTGATGACCAGAGGTGACAATGTTACCCAAAAACATTTCACAGAAATGAGAAGGCTAGCTCATGATGAGACCTCCTTTCTCTTGACTATGACACCACGAGCCACTACCCTATCTTAGTGACCAGATAGGTGGTAGTGTCATACTGCTACATGCCCATGGTCATAATATGTAGGCTCATGATGATACCTCCTATCCATCAACTAGTACCTTGAGTGTTTATGTTATCTAATGGGTCCCCTTTTCTTACTGAGAATATTTTCACTTCTTTCTTCGAGATCCCTGGGCGAAGCATCTCGAAGGTTTCAACATTGGCTTTTAACTCTTGCCATCTACTTTTACCCTCTGGGCCTTTAGCCCCTTCTTCCCACAAGGTAAGGTACAACCCTTACTAGTGTAGCCAATCCCAATGCCCAAACAAGGATAGGGGAGATGGAAATAATACAGATGGAAAGTGGTAAGTATGGAGGGAATGAACGATGAATTTTCATAGATCCACCCAGTAGCAACCCATCCTAAAGGAAAATCAACTCACTAGGACACCATGTCACCCTTCCAGGTATGAACAAGGCAAAACATATAATTTCTAAGAAAACATCATGAAATGAAGAAGGATTCAATATAACATGTTCAAGTGCTTCAAAAATCAGAGTGATACATACCATGATACCCAGACTCATTACCTCATGGAGAAAGACTTACCGCTACTTCAGGACCAGGCTGGTGTGATGGATACTGTTGCTGGTGATATGTGGACTGCATTGAAGAAAAGAGGGGCCCTATGAGGCCATGCTCAAGTCGTTTGGCTCTTGGTACTCCATGTCTAGGACCTGTGGGCCTTGAGACGTCATCTCCTTAGTTATCCCTAGGCTAGGGGATAACATGCACCATTTCTTAACTACATATAGTATGACCAATATTTATTTTTCATAGGTGGGTTTGAGTAAGTTTTTTTTTTTTCTATAAGTTGGTTGCTTTCAAAGGCAAGGGACATTCTTTCTTGCATTAAAAATGCACCAATGCCATGGCATGAGGCATCATTCTCCACAATAAATGTTTTTTTTTTTTTTAAATCAGGTGTGGCCAAGACATGAGTTGTACACATAACCTCCTTAAGTTTTTCAAAATATTTGGTTGATGCTTGAGTCTGAGAAAATGTTTCCTTCTTTAATACCGTTGTTAGAGTTGTTGTTATTTGACCATAGTTCTTGACAAATTTGTAGTAATACCTTTCCAATATTAAGAATCCTCTACGTTTCTCCAAGATTTTGGGAATTGGCCATTCCCTCATAGATTTAATTTTGTTAGGGTCCACTTTTACACCTTCATGAAATACAATATGACTCAAATATTCCAATTCTTGAACCCCAAAGGAACACTTGGAAAACTTTGCATAAAGTTGTTTCTCTTCCAATAATTGTAATGCTTTGTCAACATGTTGTACCTGCTCTTCCAAAGATTTGTTATAGATTATTTTGTGATCAAAAAATAATAACACAAATTTTTCAAAGGAAAAGCTTGAAAATACAATTCATCAAGCTTTGAAATGTTGAAGGTGCATTAGTAAGTCCAAACGACATAACCAAAAACTCATAATGACCTTCATGTGTTCTAAAACTTGTTTTGGGAATATATTCCTGTCTCATTCTGATTTGATGATATTACGAACGAAGATCCAACTTAGTAAAGAAAATTGTTCCATGCAATTCAACTAATAATTCATCAATGACAGTGTAATATACCAGATATAAAAAGTATGCAGAACAGAAATACAATTCTAGAAATGGAAGAATGACAGTAATATAACCAACATAATCTCCACAATAACACATAAATGATATAAGAATAACAACAGAAATAACACTTTGATTCAGAAAGCAATGTTCACGGGCCTCTTCGAGGGGGCAATCTCCAGTCGAGCAACGCTCTATTACAATAATCTCCAAGCTAGGGTTTTCATACCCTCGACCCTTAT
>CBVK0100247126.1:0-17416 GCA_900067695.1 Picea abies | reverse complement strand
TTAGTGCAACATGTTCTTCTGTACTTCTTTGTAATTGTGGGTTCTACACTTTCGGGGCTGTCTGAAGCCCTACACATCTTCCAGGTGGATACTGGTGGCCTCCCACCTAATCCAACTGGATTATTTTGTATGCTTTCATGTGATCACATCTTGTTGTACTTTTAGGGCCATTTTGGGCCCCTAAACAGTGTTTTTTTGCTCCCCATAATCAAACTATAGACGAAGTCAGAGTTTGATGGTGTAATGTGTATTTCTCAAAAAGACCTTTCCAATGGGCTATCACGCACCTAAAACAGAGATCATATGCAAAAGTTATGACCCCGGGAAGTTAATGTACTAACTTGCCCAAATGGGGCCCACATGACTTTTGGTGTTTCATCTCTTAGGGTTAGGTTTTTGGATGTCTAGGGTTTTAGCATTCCTATTTATCATAAAAATGTCTTCAGAGCCTCATTGTAATCATCTTCTGGTGAATGAGCATAGTCGTCACATCTCTTCTCAAAGATAAAGATGCTACCATTCTAGCGAGTCTTGCACTCTGTATTTTTACAGTCTCTTTAAAGTTCTTTCATTAATAGAAATCAAGTATTGTTGTATTTCTATGTTTCTGGCAATTTTCATGAGTATTTCATTGTAATTTCTCTTCTTTCATTTCATTCCAGAAATAAATATGGATCACCCCTTCACTAGGAATTGCAGAACAATCAAGAGATCATATTGCAAAACTATCACAACCATATTGAAGTTGTAGAATGGGACTTGAAGGAAAATCCTTAGGTAATTCTAAAAGGACTATTGACATTTAGTTTACATTTTTTAAAATATCTTGGATGATGGGTAGTTGACCCAAAGGTTTTGCAATACCCTTCACCATATATAAAAGGTCAAGGAAGGTGGTGAAGAATATTCCATTGCTAACCTCCTAGAGAGAATCACTCATACGGTAAGAAGAAGGAGGGTGACAACCAAGAAATAGTTCAGACTGGATGCTCAAATAGGTGGCTACCGCATCAAAGAGGTGATATTAGATCTGGAATCTAACATTAATATCCTTCTTAAGAAATCCTAGGAGTTTTTTGAGCCTTGGTTTTGCCATGCTTACAATGACCCTTTAGCCTACTTTCACTTAATTCACCCTTCATCTTCACTCATTTACTATTCATATTACTACATTTACCCACCTTATAAGGCCTTCACTTCATAAAAGCTTCATGATGCATTTAATTATTATTTTCTATTCATTCCCCACGTTTTGATGTCTATTTAGAATAGATTTTGTGGTTTCCTAACCATTTCCAAAGTTTCAGCAACCTTCATGACATTTTCCAGAAATATTGTAGCTTTTCTATTGGAATTCCTGTACCAGATTGTTTTTAGGGACGATCTTTGCACATCATTTGCAAACTGATGAAGCCAAATTAAGAAATTTTGAGACGTGGGTTTTGTGAAGAATATGACCATTTATGTGAATCATATGCAGATTTATCAGAAAATGTATGATAAGGGATGCACATGTACGTTTTCAAAGAGGATTGTATGGTAATTTCCAAAATTCTTGTAGTGGTCATTTTTAAAATCATTCATTGATTCACTTGGTTATGCCTAATAAGGACAAAATCGTGCACATGGGTTTTGTTGCCAAATGCATCAAAATGGTTTCCTTGTTATTTATTCACCCACAATCTCTTAAATGGTTCGTGGGTCTTGTTGAACCTTGTAACTTCTTCTTTCTTTTTATTATTCTGCACTTGTATTTTCCCTAAGTATGTTTCCCTCCCTTAATTTTCATTGCCATATCTTACTCCCATGAATTACACCTTTTCCATAATTAGTTTATTTTTCATTGGTGGGTTGGTGGACTTGTGGACTCATGACATATCACTTTTCTCTCTTGACCTCTTCCCAACACTTAGTTTATTTTTCATTTCTCTGACTCGCGGAATCATATTTTGATTTCTTTGTATCTCTCGTCCTCACAAGTACGTCCAACAAGAATACATACTTGGCCATTTTTCTATCACAACGAACTCGTGGGCTTGCATTCTCATTTGAAATCTCCCACTCCGCCACCCCATCATGATGTGTCCTTCCTTTTCAGAATTCTCGAGTCATATTTAATGATAATTCTACGAAATCAACTGCTAAATTAAATTATGAAAAGTTCGTTATTAATGATTTTTTTATCGAGGAAAATCTGATTTATTTCAGGTTAATGTTATCAATCAAGGATCTAACATAAAATATTATTTCACTGTTTTGAGTGGCATTACGGAGAAGTATGTCAACCTGTTGAAGATGGTCGAAAGAAGACAACATTTTTATGGGGATAACTTATTTACTCGAGAAGATCCCAATTACCACTGGTTAAGGGCATATTGGTATTATTCAACGCTTCCAAACAGAGAAAATAATAAAGCTTGGACATCAGGAATAGCTCTCGCTAGTTGTGTCCCTGAGGTTTTCAAATGAAAAGATATTTATGCCTGGTGCATTGACAAATTTGTCCAGAATAGAAGAACCATTCCTCTACAAAGTGGCTCCCATGTTTCATTGGCACCTTCAGTCTTCAAAAAAATGTTAAAGCTACTAGAGCCGAACTTAACATACAAAGAAGAAGATGCTAAAAATTTTCTTAGAGGGAAAAATAATGGAATTGAGATCTTGCAAGAATATCTACAAGACCCTACTACAATGTCGGAATACCTATCTAGAATCCAAGTTAGTTCTTTAAAGGACCCATATCAAGAAATTGCTTGGTTTTTTACTAGATTTATGGGTCAGGATTCTACAACAACTATTCCCCAACTTGCCCTTTATATTTTATATTTTATAGTTCATGAGAATGTTGTTTTTGATTGGGAAATGATCATATCAAATGAAATTTTTTCACAGTAAATGAATTTCAGAAACGAGAAAAAGTCTTATATGTCATCTTATCTGGTATTTTCTATCACCCATTGCCATATTTTTAAAGGTTTAAGTGTTGGAGAAAGGGTAAATTCAAATATTGATCATGTGACTATGTGGTATCAAGCTCTCTGGAGGAAGAAAGTTATCAAATATTTTTATGAAGTTCACAATTATTTTGTCTCTGAATTTAAGAAATTACTTTTTGGGGAAGATACTTTCAGGATTTCATTGGAAGCATCAAGATTTTGGGATAAAAAGGGAATTATGGAGAAAATGGAACTACAACATCATTATGATTTTTTGTTCTCATGGAAAGCCTATATACCTCCCTTATTATGTGTTGGAAAAATTGCTTATCATAGAAGTGGTAAGGAAGTATACGTTTTTGTTTCATGCTTTCTATGAGAGAAGGAAAAGATAGTTCATTCTTTTCCCTTGGAAAGTGGGTGAAATTCTCTAAAGAGAAATTCCCAAAATTGATGAATATGCATCTTACTTTGACTAGTTTAATTTGAAGTTTGTAGAAGACATCAAAGGGTTTGACCCTAACAACCTTTTTTATAATCGCATGGTAGCAGTTGGGCTCAGCCCTACAATGATCAATACACTCATATTTGGAGAAGAAGAGGGTGACAGTCATGACCGCCCTTGTTCGGGATGTTAATACATATTCTAGCAACATAGAAACCATTGTGAGCACTACTAAAAGTCACAAGCAAAGAGGGAAACCCTCAAGTGAAATAAATGCTTAGTCACCTGATGTTTCTCACATAAGTCTTTGTCATAAGGTAAATCCTTAGTCTACAACAATCCAACAAAGAAAAACCCCAAGTAACAATTCCGGTGATGATGGATAAAGGAACCCTCCTCAAGGAAGTCCAAAAAACCCTCATAAATTACAACTAAAAAGGAAAAGGGTCAATTCTCAACAAGAGGAAGAAAAACGAAATGTACCTGAAGATGATATTTTTCTTGATAATATGGACTTGGATGTGGATATTTAAAATATCTTATTTCCATATGATGAAGAACATGCCCAAGAAAATGTACAGTTCATTGCATTATATGTTCAATATGAAGTCTTCTCTGATAAAGAAACATTTTCTATACATAATGTTTTATTCGATAAATCTTCAAAGAAATTGACCTTTGAAAGAAGCTCGAAGAATAAGAAAGGTAATTCACAGTCCATTGTTGATACTAAAAACATGTTTCTGTCAAAACTATCTTCAATTCATAGAATCATAGGGGATGTATTCGATGTTTCAATAGTTAATATGGAAGAGGAAAATCTTAGACTTAAAGAGAGAGATTCAAGGAATTGGAACCAACCCTCACGCCCCCACCTATATTGGCTACCTAGTCTCCATGATACACCCTAACATAACTTTTCAAGGAACTCCAGAATCAAATGTGAGAGTAAAATAAATTTCAAGCTTAATCTTTGCTACTTGACATTTTGTTGAAAAGAACATAAAGAAAGGAATGTTGCTCATTTTATATTTATGGGACTTGGCGAAAAGTGTTTCTTCTCTCGGGCTCAAAATTCAAAATACTAAAGAATATTTGAATGCAAATTTGAAGAATGATGAAGGATTCTTCACATATGGGGTTGCTATGTTTGTAGCGAAAGTCTCGGCAATGATGGACCATAGAAGAAAACAAGAATATTTTCCCACCCAGATCTGTATAAAACTATTAAAAGCATGTTGGATTGAAAGAATTAATACATTGAAAGGGTTTGTTAAATCAATTGAAAGAAATATCATAGAAAAAGACTGCGACATACTCAAAGATTATTGGTTTGAATATTGCAGGCTCCACTATTGAGGTTTCAGATCCAAACTTAATCTCAAATTCAATGATCACAAGCAGAGAGAAATTTGAAGAGAAAGTTGAAAATTTGAAGAAATCATCAACCGATAAATTTGATAGCATGGCCAAGTATACTTATGATGACATTGATAATTGGCTTGTTTAGTATGCAAATAAAAATGAGGACATTGAGAGTATATTGCAAAATTTATCTAATGACCATAGGGAAATTGAGAGTGAATTTCTAAGCATCAAAGTAAAGTAAGAAGTAATTGTCTCCCCATTAATGGACTATATTCAAGAATGTCTAAACAAATCTATAACCAAGATTGTTGAATTTTCAATGGAAGCAGTTACAACCGGTCACACAAAAACAGGAAAATATATAAAAGGCACATCAACAAGCAAATGAAGGTGAGAGATTCCATCACCGTAAGTCCATATTGATTACATACCTTCGTCCTTATTAGATTTCATACAATTATATTTATTCTTTCATTCGAAAAGTGTAACCGAATTCTGATAACTTCCTCCTTGTCTTTTTTCCAGATCTTGTTGCTCATGCTCCACTCCATGTTCTTCTCTTCATACTATTTCTTGTAAATATTTGTATGGTCCACAGGAGCTCCAATCCAAATCCATTTATGGGAAAACACATTTAAATTTCAAGCATTATAACATACATTATCATTTTTTAGAAATTCATGACAACTAAATCAGGATTGATTTTGATTGTATTTTATAACTCTGAGTTTTGAGTATAGAATATGTGAAGTCGATCTATCAAAATATTATTTTGAGCTTAATACGTAGTACTCTTTCAAAGTTCTCTTGTGCCATTGGAATATTTCTTTTATTTGAATGTGATCAGAATTTTTATTAAACTGTGATGGATGTGAGGATTCTATTAATTTCTATATTATGTGGTGTTTGAGGTTCTTGGTCCACTTCTCAAGAATTATCCATACATATATATCTTTTACTTTTCAGTATTTTAAATTTTGTTGAGCCATAAAGAGTCAGATTAAGTCATTTGAAAAAGTCCTATATTATTTTGGATATAACATATTTAAAGAAAATCATAAGCCAAAGAGGAGTACCACCTCTTTAAAAACGCAGGGGGATTCATATCCTCGTGAGGTTGTCATTTCGGTCTTGACAGATTCAAACATCAACAAGTCTCCATTCAAAGAAATGGTCAATACTTTCTATATGGACAAATTTTGGTTTGATTATTTGGTTGTATGCCCCAAATGGGAGGCTCCACATCATACATCATCTAGATCGCTCCTCCTACCTTTGTCAACACTCCATCAAGATGCAACCTCCATTTGTCTCAATTTAATTAAATCCAAGATATTATGGTTGTGAGATCCACATATTTAGGGATTGATCTCATCTTGTTGTAACATCTTCCTTTTTATTATATGTAAATTGTGTATATATATAGGGGGAGATATCATATCTGTTAAAAAAAGAGAGAGTTACACAAATCAATAGACTGAGGAGGAAGATTGTTCTATAGAAGATTATACTTTTTAATTTATTAATATTTTACATGCCGAAATAAAGAGACGCTTGTTGAAGTTATGAATATATTATTGTAATCTTACTCCATAGTGTATAACAAGTTTGGTAGGGCCCCATTCTCTGGTGGGCATTGCTATTTAATTTTATTTAGTTAGTTGGTTTAGTTTTTATTTGATTTCCTTATATGATTTTTAGTTTAGTATTTCAATTATTGATTACGTTTTCATTATATTAATCACACACATAAATAGATTCATTGAATATTGAATAACTAACTTACTTTATAATTGATTAGAGAAACACTTGATAAATGAAAGACGGTGGTTTGTACCTGTACAACATTTGAGTAGACATCATCCAGTGATACGATATTTCTACGGTGTAGATGGTTTCTTTTATATTTAATTATGTTCTAAGTCTATTGTGTGTGCACAATTTACTTAAAGAGTGATATATGGAAAATATGTCATGAACATTTCTTGTGGAAATGAAATATTTATATTGACTCCCTCAAACACATATTACTTTAAATCAAAGAACCACATTCATGGATTGTTTGATAGTTTCTTAGATTATTTATTCTCTAATTCAACTCTTAGTTGAATTTAAGTGCATTATTTAGGTAGGTAGAATCTAATCCTGCATATTTTTATTGCATCTCATAAGTCTTTAGATTCTGGATTGATAATTTAATGTAGCATAAATTTCATCCATTAAAATAATTGACATTTTTGGAATTGTTTCTGAGGAGATGCTAAAGGGATTAGAGCATTGGTAGTTTAGCTTTTCATTTTTTTTTTTTGCATAAGATCTTTGTTGTGCCAACATTTACGACTTGGAGGAGGAGAAATGGTAAGATGCAAAGATGACCTCACTATAGAAATTTTGTAGTGTACACTCTCGACACATTCAATTTACTGAGTTTCTCTAAGACCTCTTCATGTTGGTTCTATGTGTTTCCTTGATTAACTTTATGTCAATGATAACCTGGTGACAACAAGATCTTAGTTGCATGAGGCGTTCAAGACATGGTGTGTGTTTTGTGTATATTTCATTTAAAAATTAGAAAAGTTTCAATTATTTTGGGTGATAAAATAACCCCCATACACTAATCCATTTATGAGTAGGAGCTCTAGATTAGTAGGAAGAACTTAAAGATGCTCAATAATTTGTTGAGAAAAGGAGAATGTACTACCACAAGGTCCATCTCAAATCCTTGTGCAAAGTTCAAAATTTTCATTAGGAAAGAATTTGTTGAACAAAAAAATATCCATGAGCTAGACCCACAACAAGAACACCTAGAATTGTTTCTCAATCAACCTTGCAAGCAAACAAAAGACTCATGGATAATATCTGGTGAAGGGAAAATATTAGAAATAGAGATTGAAGAATTCCTTGCATGTTTGTCACCAGATTCTTTATGCATTCAAGAGTGTAGTGGTCAAATATCTGAAGAATTTCATTGCATGAAAAAGGACAACATACATATTTGTACCAATGAACAAGGAATCCAAAAGAACACTGACTATATTGAATCTTGGCTCCATACAATTACCATCCCTTAACATTCCTCCATTTTCAACATTTCTTGGCACCATATCAATCAGAGCAGTTGGTTTCTCATAAACTAGCATCTATGAAGGCACATTCTTCAAATTTGGATATGGGTCTACTTGAGATCCTATTATGTGAATGGATGCATTGGAAATATTCCTACACTTGAGAAAAGGTTTTATTTTCCAAGTAGAGTAGGATAGTGTAGAAGAATAGATAAATAAATAAAATAGTAAAGATAAAAATAAGTCCAACTATGAAAACCAAGTGTTACACATCTAAATCTCACACTTATGTGTCATAAGTGTCATATGCATCTTACTAAGTGTCGCATGCACTTTATCAAGTGTCGTATGCACCTTCATAAGTGTCACATATACTTTATTAAGTGTCGCAACTTGGAAACCATGGAAGAACAATTGGCATAATCCCTAAGTCATTGTGGAGCAGAAAACCCATCATAAGAAGGTCGAAACAATGCCTTTTACCTTGAGATTTTGACCATTTTTTAAGATCAACGCTCCATTTACTATGTATAGGGAGTGTTGAACTCTTGTCAATGCTCCCATGCCCATGTATAGGGAGCATTGTCAACTCTCTGTGCTCAGGGTTGGGGGAGCGTTAAAGTGGTTAGAGGAAGTTGCAACTAATCCACCTTATTCTAAGGGTCAGTTCCAAGAGGATGAGGTCAAAGATTTAAGTCATATCTCATGGTTCCATCTTAAGTAAACTCAATATCCATGAGATAAGATAAATCTCAAAATTATGGAGCAAAATCCTCAACCATTTCCCAAAATACCTCATGATGGTTAAGCCTCCCAACTCTTATATAATGAGTCAATTCCAAGATGAAAGGGGCGAAGAATTGAAGAACATCATACTTATGATTATGTGAGATACTGAGGGGCTGGAATGGAGATCTTGGAGGAGGTTTCTACAACATCAAATTTGATTGTAAGTTCTTCATTATTGCTTTCCATCAATAGATAACTTGGCCTATTCCTTTCATGTTTATGTGTTTATGTATTTACACGTCTATTATTGTGAAAATCATCATAGGTAGATATATTTTTACTTAACATTATAGTGCATAAGAAAGGGATATTGTCTTGTTCTTTTGCAGGTATTCTCTTGTACCTAGGAGCTTGGACATCAAGGTCAAAAGGTTGGAGCAACGAGGACAACCATCGTGAAAAGGTGTGCCATACATTTCTCTTTTTTATCCTACTTGTAGAAATATATCTGAAAGGAAAGTAGTTACCATTTGTTTCCCTTCTATATTGGATCAAAGAAGGGGTCTTGATCCAAAGGGAATTTCACCTATCCACTGGGGGAATTCACCACAACAGAAAATTGACGACTCCACTTGGGATGAAATTTTATTAGTCTTTCCTTGGCTTCTTATAGCCTTTTGACTATTGATTGTTACTTGATATTTTTTAATTAGATTCCTTTTGATTTCTTCCCTTCCCTCATCATGATTGGTAAGTTCATTGAGTCAAACACCTGATTCCATATGAATCTAGGAAAATTTTTGTGCTTTTTCAACCATTTCCAGGCTTCAACACTCCCTTATAGTGCCCTGAAGAACATTAAAAACCCTTATAAATTCTCCCTTCCAGTATTCTTATGAGCGTTGACATCTGTTCAACGCCATGCATGCCTTATTACAAGAGCGTTGATCTCCTTCCTAAGCCAGTTTTGAGTTGATTGTTTCCTCTATTTTCTCATATTCTTGACTCAGATATTTCCAGTAGAGTCCTTTGAACTTGATTTTGGCTTTTCTTGATTGAATTTGAGTAATTCTCACCTTTTCTTGCCTCTTTTAAGTTTGTGAATCTATCAAATTGTGAAATGCACATGACTACCTTGGGCTAACTCCATCCTTTGGTGGAAGTTTGTCTTACCAATAGTTTGATCCTCATCACTAAGGTTATCAAACTTTTGTTATCTTCATTTCAAAACTTTCTAAGTGTTTCACTTGACTAATTTTGAAAGTATTCTTCATTAATTTGGGATTGCAAGTGTTGCTTTAAGCACTATTTGTGAGATTCTTTGTCTTCTTTGGAAATCTTTTGATTCTATGAGTGTTTGAAGCTCTTTAGCCTTATTGCAACTTAGCATTCATATATGATTCTTGCTACTCATTTTCCGAGGTAACCAAAAGTTTTATTCTCTACTTTCCATCTTTGAGTTCTTATTTGAACCATTGATTGAAGCCTTTCTTGTTTCTGGGTTCTTTCATTCATTGAATGCTTGTTTTCTTCGCTTTCTTTGTTAGTAGAAACTCTTTGTGAGTGTCTTTGAATATCTTCATTTTAATTAAAAGAAAAAACAAAGAATATGTTGATTTTGGATTTTCAAGTGATTTGAAAAGAAGAAAACAAAATTAGTGCATTCTATTTTCATTCATTGGAGTATTTTGGTTTATGTTTTGAAAGATCTTGTCTTGAAGTTTGTTTGGAATTTTAGGAACATTGATTTTGATAATTTGGCATTTCATAAAGGAAAACAAGAAATTTTCATAGTATTGAGTGTTTGTTTACATCAATAAGTGAAAAAGATCTCTTAACCTTCCTATCGATATAATTCATGGAAAGAAATATTTTTCACATCATTCTCTCTGCATGGTTTTGGAGTCAAGTCATTCACATTATCAATTGCACCTTCATACACCCTTTTGAGTAAGGAAAGCCATTAATCAACCAACATGCTTAATAAAAATAATTAGACATTTTGTTTTATAGAACATCAATAGTAGTCTAAGGATAAGGCTTATGGATTAGGGTGAAGTGAGTAAATTATCTAGGCTACTAAAAGAAACTGTAGAACACTAAAGAGGGATCAAATCCAATTGTCGTATAAGCATAGTTAGGAACCCCCTCTGACACAGGGGATAAACATGAGGCCACATGTGGAAGAGAAGTGGAAATTTCCCCTCCAAAGCGTAACCAATCATATTGGAAAGAACGTATATTGGGGTTTTTTCTTGAGTGTCACTGGTTCATTTGGTCTTGATGCTTTGTGAATATCGAATACATTAGAGGTTCTCAGGATTTTTACTAGTCCACTTGTTTTCAATACTCTGGAAGATCTTTGGACTTTGTTGTCCTACCCATACGTTCAGTACTGACTATCGACTGCACTCCCCTAGAGGCTGACTACAAGTTGGTAACCCTAGTAACATTTCCTAGGTATCTACATAGGTGATTGTGGGGGGTTTCTAATGGTACCTGGGGTAGATTTCGTATCACACTTTTAGTACCCTTGGAGGGTGATCCCACAAAGAGAGGGTTTCTTGCACCGAGAAGAGTTGTTACATGGAGTTCAGGGTAACTGCTTCTCATTTCTTTGCTAACGACTTGATATCCCATTTCCAGAAGATCCTTTCATCTACTTCTTACTTGGTTGTTTACTTTTATATTTCTTAGGGGTGTTTTCTTTTGGCTTTCGTAGTTGGCCTTAGGGATCGTTATTTTTATTATATTTTCACTTTGGTCAACCAAGGTCTCTGGAGATCTCAGAGAATGCAAGGGTTATATCCTAAAGAACACAAATTTCCACACAACCCTTCTAACGAAGGAACTATTAATGAAGAAGTTGGTTCTAAAGTCGAGAGTGTATCTCTAGGAATTGACCAACCTGAAGAACCAGTCACAAATTTTGTGGAAGGCATTGTCCCTTACGCAAATTCTCCTTTGATTGATCCTCTCGATCTAGTTTTTGTTTAATTACCATCCACGAGACCTATTGATTCTTTTTCTTCTTATCATTTTCCACTCCATGCATTCAATAGATGTTTTTTCGGCATGACTACTACATCATCCAACTATACAGATAGACTGATGGTACCCTCACTTGATGTTGTGATTTATACCATGGCACACATCACTACTAATGGAACTTCTCCTTTGGGGAAATGTCAGTGACCCATGTTACCCCATCACAACATCTTATAAGCCCCACTTCTATTCACGCCTCTCTAGTTCCACATATGCATACACCATGTGCTTTACTTGGAATTTTTTTAACCATTTCACTCTAGTCAGGTGGCCTATAGAGTTGCTTCCTTAGACCCTAGAAAAAGTAGCTTGTTTTTTCCCCCATCTAGTCAAATAAGTCATATAATAACAATTACAAAAAAAAATTATCCTACGCAAACTATTCCACTAATAATTTTTTCTACGCCTCTCATTGGGGGTCAAGTTATATCCTTGGCTACAAGACCAACTTTAGTCATGGGGAAACAACCAGCTGGGAGCCAACAACCAGTTTGGGGTCATAATCCAGTTGGGGGGAAACCCTCAAGTATAGCACAATCTGCACCATGGGGTTAGTAGCCAATTGAGGGGTAACCCTCGATTGTAGGGAAATATCAATCACGGGGTCAAAAACTAGTTGGGGGGAAACCCCCAACTGTAGCNTGNAAATCACGGGGTCAAAAACTAGTTGGGGGGAAACCCCCAACTGTAGTGCAATTTGCACCTTGGGGTCAACAACTAGTTGTGGGGAAACCCTCAACTATAGAGAAATATCAATCATGGGGTCAACAACCAGTTGGGGGGAAGAAACCAGTTTGGGGGAAATCCTTCACTGGAAACTAGCTAGACAATCTCTCCCTGGAAATTAGTCGATCCCATCCTTTACTAGAAACCAACCTCTATCCTGGGGACAAAGCATTCCAACTACTCCCATAGGTATTTATCCAGTTCAACCTTATCCATGATCAAACAATACTACATGGGGTCCACAATAAAAATTTCCTACTCAATCCTTCAACCCTATGATACTTACTCCCCAAACCTATCCACAACAGTATATGGGAGGACCATCTCAATCTGTATATGGTCCTACCAGTGTTCATATTCCATACCAATATTACCAGTATCTATAAGGAAACTTAAAAATTACTTTTTTAGATACTTTGGATCTACTGTATTTTTCGAGACAGACTAATGATCCCATACTGCACCCCCCTTTTTGGCCTCCAATCCCTGCCAAAATACCTTCTGATATCTCGAAGTTCGACAAAAAACCTAGGAATACCCTAACAACCATGTTATGACCTTCCATATTTGGTGTTCTTCTAACTCACTGATGGATTATTCTATTCGATTAAGACTTTTCCAGAGAAGTCTCACAGGTTCGATAGCCAAATGGTATAGTGAGTTGCCACAACACTCCTTTAGTGAATTTAATTCACTATCTATGGCCTTCTTGATGCACTTCCAACTACTGATTTGACATGAGACCAGTATAGAGATTTTAAGCTCGATTAGGAAATCCACTTCCACCCATATCTCTAATCATATTCATGAATGGAGGTAGTGATGATCACTGATTAGATATAATATTCTAGACCAACTCTTGGCAGATTGGTTTACGACATCACTTTTACCGCCCATTGCTAGAGATGGTTCCATGGGAGGTGTCGTCACTGAGGAGAAAGAAATCAACCATGATTAATATTTAGACTTGGTATATTCCCAGTCCGACACACTCTACGATCCAATTCCTCATGCTCCTCGTCCATCGAACGATCCTTTGAGACCAACTCGGGAAACCCATTTTGATCGTATGATTGGTTCTTTTAGTACGTATTTTGCAACCCAATCAACTGGGAAATAAGGCCATATAGCCTCGTCCCCAGCCTCCTCACTAACTGTTACCAAATCTTCTCCTTCTCCTGCACAAAACTTCGAGGTGAGCATGGTCGAGTCCGCTTCATATCAGCAATCTGGAGGCAAGAATAAAGTTAAAGTAAATTCCAAAAAGTCTTCTAACCAGCAAGAGAACACAAAAAATCAAACCGTTGTTGACACAAAACCGAGGAAGGAAAAATTTCCCTACCTAATTTGTGCAGAGGACCATTATACTAAAGAGTGTCCTCATATTGAGGAAGTCAACAAATTTTTGAAAGGTACCTCTCAACCAACAATGTTAACTGATCCTTTCCCACCTCAACAACAACAAATGGTTGCAAAAAATCATGCCCCTCCGCAAGGGGGAAACATAGGTTATCCTCACCATCGGGATGCTTCCTCAAGCACCCAAAGTTTTATGTGAAAGGAGACAATTAGTTTAATGACTAGTGAAAAGACTTATGACACTCCTCCAGATGGAAATGCCAATGGAAACAGAGGTGATCCAAAGAAACCCTCTACCTCCACTACTCCCCCACATTCGGGCCCTCTATAAATATAGAAGCTTACTTCTAACACAATGTTGCACCCACCCAAAGGAACAATTTGAAAATTTATCTTTAATCCAAGTGCCTACATATCGAAAAACAACAATATTGTTAAATATTTGGCACATGCACCTTGTGTTATGTCAACACTCAAAGTTCTACAACATTTCCCCAGTCAACGTAGAACCCTGTTGTCATCCATCGGAGCTATGGATCCAAAAACATCAAGCATGGTCATGTTTAATATGGAATATTTTAAATCGAGGCTCTCCCACCACCTTGCATTTAAAATCCATACAATCATTCATGGGAAGAATATCCATCGTACAGTTTTAGACAAAGGAGATTCAAGCTATGTAATGTCTTTATCCGATTGGAGAGCCATTGGTTCTCCTGAATTAAACTAGTCTCCCACCACCCTGAAAGCGTTTCATTGATGTGGATTCATACCTTATGGAATTTTACCCTCTTTAACTATTGAATTGGGAGGAAAAACCATTTATGTTGATGTGGAAGTGGAAGATGCACCCTTGGACTATAATTTGTTGTTTGGTAGAAATCGGTTTTATGTAATGATTGTTGTTGCATCTTTGGTTTTTTGTCTATTGCAATACCCTCATCAAGGGATAATTGTGAATATTGACCAACTTGATTACTATACATAAGATATGAGAAACAATAATACTAGAAATATCCCTTTCTTAGAACCATCCAATCTCGGTTATGAGAGCATGGGTGTAGGTTTCCTAAAATATTCCTCACTCATGGGGATTTTCCCCTTGCCTTCCCCTAATCATCCACAAAAATTTCCCTCCATAAACATGATTTCAGTTATGGTACAATGATCCACTGAATCATATGATCTTGGGTAGTTCCTAGCCAATCAGAGTTTGAATCATTAGGTGGCACCATGCCACATAGTCTTTTTGAGGCCACATATGACGCAATTTAATCTGCCTCTTATATCTCATATTTTGATTACCATCATCTTGTGGCATTGGATCCCTACATTCTACCTTCTTGGATAGACTCCTCTCTGTCCTCTTTTGATTATCTCACATGGAATTTCCCTTCAAATGAGTTCATTATGGATATTATGAGCTTAGATGAGTCACCATGGAAATATTACCACCATCAGTCATCTTCCCTTCCTAATATGGATGTGTTAGAGAATGAAATGAAACCCATCGTTTAACCAGATCTTGTCCAAAATCCTTAGTCCCCCATTCTTACTCAGGACATTGTCTCTAAAGGGAATATAGGGAACATTACATCAACTATTTCTATTGACATATAAGTGAAGCCTAGTATTGTGCAAAATATCCAACTTGGCCAAAATTGCTCACCTAATGAAATTGAATCTTACATGGCCTTGTTTGAAGAAATATGTGATGTTTTCACTTGGAGTTACAAAAAGATGTCAGGTATTTATCCTTCCATAGTTTTTCATGAGATCAAAACCTACCACAAGATCAAACTTGTCTAGCAAAACCTGCACCTAGTGCACCCTTGAAAGATTGTGGCTATTAAAGAAAAGGTTGAAAAACTATTGAAAACTAGTTTCATTTACCCTGTACCATTAACTGAATGGGTATCCAACATTTATATAGTAATGAAGAAAAAGGGGAAGAACATAGTTTGTGTTGATTATAGGGACCTTAACATGGATTTTCCTAAAGACATTTACCCTACTCCCTTTATCGACCAAGTTATCGACAAATGTGCTTGAAGCATCATCTTTTCATTCATGGATGAATTTTTTTTCTATAATCAAATTGACATCCTCCCATATGAATAGAACAAGACAAAATTCATCTGCCCTTGGGGGACATTTTCTTATCACAAATTACCTTTTGGCCTTAAAAATGTTGGAGCTACCTTTCATCGGGCATGTTGTATGATTTTCACGATATTAAACACACAATGAATCCTTATCTTGATGACTTGCCTACTCATTCCGCTCATCGAGAGCATCATATTCAACATATTAGAGTCATTTTTCTTCTATGTCTATACTATAATATTCACTTGAATCTGCACAAGTGCAGTTTTTGTATTGAAACCGGGAGACTTATGGGATTCATCATCTCCAAGGAATGGATACGGGTTGATCCCTTAAAGGTTGAGTCTATCCTATCATTACCTCCTCCAAAAACCCTTCACCAACTTCAAAGTTTGCAAGGGAAGGTAAACTTCTTACGTCACTTCGCTTGTAATTGTGTAGAAATTACGAAAGGATTTATGCGCTTATTGAAAAAGGACATCCCTTTCATTTGGAACGATCGAGCCAAAAAATCATTTGAAGAAATCAAGCGCACATTAACCAACTCTTTGTTATTACATCCCCCAGATTATACAAGAGATTACATCCTTTACCTTGTTGCATCCATTTCCATCATCAGAATGGTCCTAGTCCAAATGGATGACAATGATGAAGAACACATGAAATATTACCTTAGTAAGATCCTTGCAGGACTTGAATTTTTTTATTCCCACGTTGAGAATTTTCCTTTGGCAGCAATGATTGTTGTTCAAAGGTTTTTTCACTACATATTACTCTACAAAACTTTAATTATTGTAGATTCCAACCCCATGTACCACATATTGACATGACAATTACTAGGGGGAAAATACTCTTGTTGGATCATTATTCTCCAAGAATTTGATCTAGAATTAGCAAAATGTAAATCCAAGAAATATTTAGTTTTCACCGAGATTATGTGTGACCTTCCCCATACTGATGAGGAAACTGTGTCCAATGAATCTCTTCCTGATGAATCTTTGTTTCTCATTAGTACATATAACCAAAACCCAATTCTTTCAGTCGTACTGGTCTCATGAATATCATCGTCATATTCATCATCATGCGAAACATTACCTTATCATTGGTGACACTTTATATCTCCACCAGATTGATTCTATACTACAAGCATGACTGTCACTCCAGATCATGTCGCGTTCATATTTATGGGATGGCTACAACCCAAAAACTCTTGCGTGCAGGATATTTTTGACCTTCAATATTCAAAGATTGTATAATTGTCGTTAAGAAATGTCAACCCCGTCAAGTTTTTCATCATAAAACAGGCTCTTATCCTGCTCTGCTTCATATAGCATTTGTCATTGACCCTTTTGAAATATGGGGAATCGACTTTATGTAATGTAAGCCTACCTCAGTTGGGGGGCATAGGTATATTACATTCGTTGTAGATTATTTCACTAAATGGACTGAGGCTATGCCTACATTTACATATGATGGAAAACCTATTGCGCTATTCATGTTTAATCACATTATTACTAGATTTAGAGACTCGCAAATCATCGTCACTGACCATGGTTCTAGTCAATACACTCAAAACTTTGCATCCTCTCTCATGTATTTTGTATTTGCAAACAGTTCTAGTCAATACACTCAAA
>CBVK0100247125.1:0-17163 GCA_900067695.1 Picea abies | reverse complement strand
AAAAAAAAAAAAAAAAAAAAACGAGTAAAGTAGTATTAAGAATTTTAAGTTAATAAAAAAAAAAAAAGAATGATAAGGTTGAATTAATAATTAAGTAAATTAACATTAATATAAATTTATAATGTTAATAGTAGGTTTGAAACCTATGTCATTAATCATGCGATTATTTAATGTAATAGGGTTAAGTAAAAATTTTAAGAGGTCCATGGGTTTTGAACCCAGGACCACCCACCAAGTGAAGCGCCTTAGGAAGAGCGTTAACACCAACATGCCACCCATATCACTTTTTACAAATAATTTCACATATAAATACTTTAATTGTCAATAGTAGCAAGTACTATCCTGAAGAGTAATCTCTGATTATCCAAGCGCCAAACTCACAAAACCGTACACACAATTCATCGAGCCGAGCACCGAGTCCCTCCACTCCTTTCCACCAGTCAAATTCAATGTTAAAACTCAATGCAACATTCGACAACACCAACACTACGCGGCAGGGAAAATCTCACAATTCAAGCACCAGAGGATATTTAGTTGTAAGCGAAAATTTAAAAGGACTTAGACTAGGACAGGCGGGGAGGAGGTGGCATATGCAGTAGGAGAGTAAGCATAGGAATTGGTGAGTATGACGCAAGGCTAGCATAGCTACAGGGAAAGGGAACCAATAGTTTTTTTTAAGGGCGAAGAAATCAAGCTTACCTAACCCTAACCTAGCCAATCCCCTAAAGGAGTAATGTTTGTTTACAAACAAGTAAAGAAAACTTACACCTAACCCTATTTCTAGTTTGAGTAGCACCAATTTGAAACATCCTGGAACTCACCCTAACAACTTTGGTTGATGCAGGTTAAAGCATACAGGATGGTCAGGACCTGAGGGAGTCAAGGCAGGGGAGTGTCGTCGCAAGCACCGCCAACACTGCCAGTGCCACCACCACCGTCGCCCAAACTAGCCCTCATACTACGCTCGTTGGAAGCCATTAACGAGATGTTAAAGGGGCAACAACCGGCAGGGACTATAGTGGAACCCCCACCATCTGGAACGGGTAATCCAGAAGCGTCAAGGGATTCAGGGGGAGGACCTCCACCTGAAGACATCACACGAGAATTGCAGAAGATCAAACTTCTAGAGTTTGTCGGGGGTCGCACCAGTGAACGCGTGGAAGCATGGTTGGAAGGCATGACAAGGTGTTTTGCCTTAAGGGACTATGCGTCCAACTCAAAGGCAAAGATCACAATTTTTCAGTTAAGAGACAACGCCTTGAACTAGTGGGGAAACCTGGAAAGACAAATGCACCTTACCCCAGACACAGTATCTTGGGAACTTTTCGAGGAGAGGTTCCGAATGAAATATCTACCAACTTACTATGAGGAACAACAGGTAGGGGCATTTCATGCCTTAGTACAGGGAAATAGAACTGTAGAAGAATATGAGACCAAATTTATGGAACTAGTCAAATATGTTTCGTATATGGACAATGACCAACGACAGGCAGAGCACTTCATCTATGGATTGAATCCTAAGATAAGAGCTATGGTGCGAATGTGGAAACCATATTCAATAGCGGAGGCAGTGGAAAATGCGCATTATGTGAAAGAAAACATGAACTTAACCGGGGGTACAAGACCGACATTTCCGCATCGTCCTAGATTCGTAGGGGAGGCCCCGAGGACATTTCTTGGGGGACGGGGCTTAAGTCCACCGCCATATGGTAGTAGAGTTACGCCAAGGAAAATAGTTGCAATGATTTCAATGGCAACGAGTGTAGCATCTCGTTCATCTCCAACGGTGCAGACAGGTCCATGACCATCTCAGGGAACAACTAGTAGGGGCAGGGGTTCCAAGGGAAGGAAATCATTTCAGAGGCAGTCACATAACATGGTACAAGTTTAATCTCGTGTTACCTGTTGGGGGTGTAGAGGACCCCATTACTAGCGTGACTGCCTAGAGTTACAATCAAGGTTTATGCATAGATAAGGAAAGGCACCAATGGGGAGAGCAAGTAGCAACCACTAGATTTACGCAGTGGTTAATAATCGTCAGGCCGAACATCAATCCACGGTGGTGGAGTCATCAGGTACACTAAATCATATCAATGTTAAGATTTTGTTTGATTCTGGTGCGATAGATAGTTTCATTTCACCATCTGCATTATAAAAGAGTGGGTTGGCAGCCTACGAGCACGATGACTTTAAACAAGTTGAGATGGCTTTGGGGGAAAAACAAGCAGTAGGACCTAGTGTTGATAATTGTATAGTAGACCTGGGAGTGTGTACTACCAGGTTGAAGGTATACGTCACTACTCTCAAGAAATATGACCTAATCATTGGAATGGATTGGTTAGCAGCTCATCGAGATTTAGTATATTGTTTCACCAAGAGGGTGCTTTGTGTCGATGATGAAGGAAGACTAGTAGAGATCCAGGGTGTACAGAGAAAAGTGTCATTATGCTTTATATCAACTATGAAGGTTAAGCGATGCTTGAGACAAGGGTGTTGATTGTATGTAGTGGAAGTAGTGAATGAAAGGAAGGAACCCTCATTGGATTAGTACCCGGTATTTTCTGAATTTCAGGATGTTTTTTCGAATGAGTTACCAGGGTTACCCCTTGAGAGAGAGCTTGATTTTACTATTGAGCTAAAACCTGGTGCAGAACCGATTTCCAGAACTCCATATCAGATGACAGCGTTGGAACTTTGTGAATTGCAAATGCAATTGAAAGAGTTACTAGACTTAGGGCTAATAAGGCCCAGTGTCTCACCTTGGGGCGCACCAGTAATTTTTGTAAAGAAGAAGGATGGATCCTTACGACTGTGTGTAGACTACAGGGACTTGAATCGTGCTACAGTGAAAAATAGGTACCCGATGCCGTGAATAGATGACCTCTTCGATCAGATGAAAGGAGCATCAGTATTCTCAAAGATTGATTTGCGATGAAGGTATCATAAGTTAAGGATTAAGGAAGGTGATATCCCAAAAACTACCTTTCGAACTCGGTTTGGACATTACGAGTTCATTGTAGTACCTTTCGGATTAACCAATATTCCAGCAGTATTCATGAGCCTCATGAACGGCGTATTCCTGAAGTACTTAGACCACTTTGTACAAGTCTTTTTAGATGGCATCCTCATCTATTCCAAGAATGAAAGGGAACATGAGGAACACTTGTGAATAGTGTTGTCCTGCCTTAGAGAGAACAAATTATATGGGAAACTGTCGAAGTGTTCCTTCTTCCAGAAAGAGATCCACTATTTATGTCATATCATTTCTGGTGAAGGAATCTCTGTGGACCCAGAAAAGGTAAAGGCCATTATGGAGTGGCCAGTGCCGAAAAATGCCCATGAGGTGAGAAGCTTCATGGGGCTAGCAGGTTATTACCGGAGATTTGTAGAAGGATTCTCAAAAATAGCAAAACCCATCACCACTTTGCAATGCAAGGGGGTCAGGTATGAATGGAAAAAAGAGTGTGATAGTGCATTCATTGAGCTTAAGAGGTTACTAACTAGTGCGCCAATTCTACGAGTGCCAAATATGGAAAAGGACTTCACAGTCTGCATGGATTCCTCGAAGCAAGGGTTGGGGGCCATGCTAATGCAGGATGGAAGAGTGATAGCCTATGCGTCAAGGAAGTTGAAGAAACACGAAGAGTTATACGCGACTCATGATTTAGAGTTGGTAGCTATAATGCTAGCTCTGAAAATTTGGAGGCACTATCTTGTGGGGCGGAACTTTAAGCTCAAAATGGACCATCAAAGTTTAAAACATCTCTTCACTCAAAGAGATCTGAATGCCAGGCAAAGGCGATGGAGTGAGTTTATGAGTGAGTACGATTTTGGTATTTCATACATCAAGGGAAAGGGAAATGTGGTCGTAGATGCCTTGAGTAGGAGACCACGTATCTTCTCCATGGTAACCTTAAAGGTCAATCTGAGGGAACATATGTTGACACAACTCCCAGGAGACAATTGGTATTTAAAGGTTACTTCAAACCTCCAAAGCGGGAGGCAGTTAGACCCAAAGTATGAAGGATATAGTCTGGAAACAGACGGACTGTTAAGATATCGAGGAAGGATGTACATCCCTGAGAATGGGGATATTTGAAGCATCATATTGAAGGAAGCCAATAGAGCACTTTATTGTGTGCATCCGGGTGTGAAGAAGATGTACACAGATATAAGGAAGCTCTTCTTCTGGGTAGGTATGAAGCATGATGTATTCCATTTCGTCGCCAAATGCCTGGAGTGTCAACAAGTGAAAGCCGACCACCATCACCCTGCAGGCCTCCTACAACCACATGATTTTCCTATGTCCAAATGGGAAGTCATCTCTATGAATTTCATTGTGGGGTTTCCGCTCACATCTCATAGACACAATGCCATTCTTGTGATAGTGGATAAGTTAACCAGGAGTGCTCATTTTATTCTGGTTAGAGACACTTACGATGTCACTGATGTGGCACACGTGTTTGTAAGCGAGGTTATCCGTTTGCATGGGATACCTAAAAAGATTATTTCAGATCGGTACTCCAGATTCACTTCTAGGTTTTGGACATGTTTACAGTCAGCATTGGGGACTCAGTTGAACTTAAGAACAACTTATCATCCTGAAACAGATGGGCAAACTGAGAGAGTAAATGAAGTCATGGAAGACATGCTTAGGATGTATGTAATGGATAATCAAACCCAGTGGGAGAAGTACCTACCTTTGGTAGAGTTTGCCTACAATAACAGTTATTATAGCTCCATCAAAATGCTACCCTACGAAGCTTTGTACGGGAGGCCATGCAGAACGCCATTGAGTTGGGATAGACTAGAAGGCTGAGTAACAGTTGGGCCAGAATTGATTCAAGAAATGGAGGAATAGGTGATTTAGATTAGGCAGAGACTAAAGGAAGCACAGGATAGGCAGAAAAGCTATGCAGATGCACACAGGACCGACCAAAGTTATGAAGTGGGACACCAGGTTTTCATTCGTATCAGGCCTAATAAGAGTACCATATGGTTCGGGAAGGGGAAAAAGTTGTCACCTCAATTTATAGGACCATTCAGGATCCAAGAGAAAATTGGACCCATTACATATCGTCTCGTACTACCACCCCATTTGCATAAAACTCATAATGTATTTCATGTATCTATTTTACGTCATTATGTTGTTGATGAATCACATAAACTAAATGGGAAGGAATTGTAGGTATTGGACATGGGAACCCTCATGATAGAACCGTTACGCATATTCGACCATAGAGTCTGAAAGCTTAGGAACCGTTTGGTAGACCAAGTTAAGGTCCAGTGGGACAAGTATAGTCCAAGATTTGCTACTTGGGAAGACACCGAGACACTACGGTGAGACTATCCCTCACTTTTTTGACCACCTCAAGAACATGTTTCTCGAAGGTGGGGTGTATGTAACATCACCTTTTGACTTAGACAGCCAGGATTACCTCAAGCCTATATACTTTATTTTCTAGTCACAGTGAAACTATTAAGTGATACACTTAAACTTTAAAATTTATGAACTTTTACGAGTGTTTAAATGTTATTGATGATGATGTATGTAATGTGATCTATTATGTGAATGTAAATTTTACGAATGTTTAAATGTTATTGATGATGATGTATATGATGCGACATATTGTGAGAATGTGAATTTAATGAATGTTTAAATGCTATTAGGATGATGTTGGATATGATGCAATCTATTTTGGGTAAATGATAATCTTATGAATGGATGTCAAAATTGAATTATGGGATATTATGAGATCTATTTCTAATTGGAAAACTTTGATGTTAATTTACGGGTACAAGGATACCAAATTGAAATGATGCTAGTATGCAATTACATGATGATAATGCATAGAAATGTATGAGTTTGTTTTATAGACTAATTTGCAGGTTATGGGCTATGAAATAGCCAAGGGATAATGATGATGAAAGTGGATATCAGGACCACTAACCGAGAAACATTATGGTATGAATATTGTATGTGAAATTTATATTGGTTTGGATGCATTGTTATGATATGTGAACCAGTGCATGATTTCAGGTGATGACACTGCCCAAAACCAAATAAACAATGACAAAACCTCTAGCAACACGGTGCCACTATGTATTCCATTGTAGGGTATGGACCCTAGTCATGTTAGGAGGGGTGGAGGCATTTCTCACCATGTATCCTCCATTGGAGGGTGTGGACCCTAGTCCTGTTAGGAGGGGTGGAGGCATTTCCCACCGTGTATCCTCCAAAACCTGAAGTTATGGGAGGATGGTGTTAGTTCATGCTCCCCAAGACGTGTGATGATGACTGTCAGATGCCTTCTAGGGAAGCTTGGTTGAGATAGCGACACTTCCGCTTACGGGTTCTATTTGGAGTTAGGCCAATATAGTTCATGCTCCAAGATAGTCTAGCAGAGGAAGGATAGGAATGGAGATGGAAGTAGGTTAATGATGATGAAAGTGGATATCAGGAAAACTACCGGAGAAACATTATGGTATGAATATTGTATGTGAAATTTATATTGGTTTGGATGCATTGCTATGATATGTGGATCAGTGCATGATTTCAGGAGATGAGACTGCCCAAAACCAAATAAACAATGACAAAACCTCCAGCAACATGGTGCCACTGTATATTCCATTGTAGGGTGTGGACCCTAGTCTTGTTCGGAGGGGTGGAGGCATTTCCCACCGTGTATCCTCCATTGTAGGGTGTGGACCCTAGTTATGATTAGGAGGGGTGGAGGCATTTCCCACCGTGTATCCTCTGAAACCTGAAGTCATGGGAGGACAGTGTTAGTTCACGCTCCCCAAGACATGTGATGATGACTGTCAGATGCCTGCTAGGGAAGCTTGGTCGAGATAGTGACACTTCCACTTATGGGTTCTATTTGGAGTTAGGTCAATATAGTTGATGCTCCAAGATAGTCTAGGAGAGGAAGAATAGGAATGGAGATGGAAGTAGGTTAGGGAGGAAGGATGAGTAGTAATAGTTGAGAAAGTATGGAGATCTGTCTTGTGGTGGAGTTTAATGTATTTCCTTCAAAAAAAAAAGAGAGAGAAATGTGTTTATGAATATTCATTATTACATAACTAAACCACAGTTGTTTAAAATAAATTATTGAACCGGATAATTGTAATTAAAGGATTTCTCACACAATTAATTGATTGTTGTCTTTTATAAAACACTAGTCTTGCTGACTAGATTGAATGCATACATAAATTACTAAAGGATGACAGTTTTGATTATTAGTACATGCACGAGATTTGCATGTACTAGCTACACATGCATTTCTTGTGCATAGACACTAGTATGTATGAGCTTTCTTGACTTACTTACTGATAATGTCAGTTACTTGTTATGAATGTGTGAACCATGCTCTTTTTCATTGTACCATAAGATACCTTAACTTTGGGATGAAGTTTCCTGAAGGGTGGGTGTATGTAACGACCCTAGTTGGATAAATGTTTAAGAAATTATAAAGTAAAACTAATTAGGGGATTAATTGTGTTAACAAGGTATTAATTAAACATAGATGATTTAATGATAATAATTAAGTGAGTTATTAATTAATTAAAGTATATAATTGTAATTAATTAATTAATAATTTAACTACAAACTACATTTAATAACTTACATGATGGATTTAATAGATTAAAGGTATATGATATAAAATGGTTGTGTATACAACAAGGGATAACATATGAATCCCAAGAAGATAAAAGCATTAATGAGAAAGGATAAGGGTAATAAATGGGTTAGGTAGGGAGTAAATGAGGGGAAGTCAGTGAAGGAGGGATAAGGAAGGGAAGGAGTTTGACGGGAGGATTATGCTATGGAGGAAGGGAGGAATTTTGGAGAGCTCAGGATTGGCAGAGAGAGTGAAATTTTGAGTGGGATTGATATAGTGCACCGGAGTTGCTTGGGGTTTTGGGCACAGAGGGCCAGGATATCTGTTGATATCCTGGAGCTAGGGAGCTACCTAGTTGGCAGGGAGGAACGTATTTGGGTAGTGTTCATAAGCGATCAAGGAGGCAAGTTGTGGAAAACAGGAGGGTTAATAGCATCAGGTTCAGGTATTTAACAAGAATTATGCATTGTCTTTGTATTAATTTGTTATTAAATTTTATTATTATGATGAATTTGATTGCGAATGTGCTAAGTGAAGTAACTCTTAAATTTTACTACTCTATTCTAAATTAAATGGTTGTTTATTTAATTCGGCTATTACAATTAGAGTATTAATACATTTGTATAATGTAACATATTAAAGTATTGATACATTATTACATTAATAACATGTGTTTCCTCCGAGAATTTTAACCATCCGTTCAGACTCTCAAAGACTCCTCACCAAATAACTTGGTGTCTTTCCTCCTGAACTTGATTCCTTCTAGGTGACTTCGACCCTCGTCCCCCTTCAAACTCTTCAAAGTATCTATCCCTCCTGATATTGGTTCTTGCTACAAAATCAAGAATTCTAATGGATTATTGCATGCACTCATTGCAGCCTTCACGATAATCTATGATTATCCAAACACTCCAACTCCACGCACTCCTTGCGACACAATTTCTTCGACTGATTCCTTGGGTTGCTAAATTATAAGACTCCAGCCTAGCCTACGCACACCTTTCATGGCTATGTGCTATATTTGCACTTATGTTGGTATAAGAGAAATTCTATCTCTCCTCATCTTTTCTGAGGTAAAACTCAGAATCTTGTCAAACACTCCTTGTGTACCTTCACTGTACACCTTGCAGGAATTCTCAAGACGAGTAGAAATTGAAACTTATACATCCCCTCTCACATAATTCATACATTCGACATGAAATCATGAACATACATAACATTGAAACAAATGCATAATAGAGTATATAATAAAAATGGAAACATACCATTCAATAGATGCAAACAGTAAAAGTAAAACACCATGAAATTGAGTCAAAGCATTCTTCTATTAATTCAAGTGCTTCTGTACATGGTTTCTATATCACCCAACTATCTGCTTAAACAACTTCTACAATCTATCTTCTTCTATGTTCCCCTATGCTCTCTTGCTTATTATCTTCTACTCTTACAATGAGAATAATCTTACAATACAATATATATGAGGGAGATTTTTAGAGTCTTCCCTCCTGCAATGCTAAGTTATCTTATCGAATTAAAATCTCTATATAATTTATAATTATTACATTAAATGCCTCCAAACGATAGATGAGAGCTACGCTCAAGATCTGTGTTACAATCCCCAAAACATTTAAAGGCAATTACATCCTCCAGCTATTACATTAATGTTTCATCTTTTAAATTTCAAAATGTCTTGAAAATGTTTGCCGGTGAATATCCAGTTGTCCTTTGCTTGTGCTTTCTTGCGATGCTCCAACACCATCTTGTCTCTAGGACACAATTGAAGTGTTAAATAAATCTTCAATTACTCCAATATTGCAATGGGAAACAATATAATGAGCAAATTTAGGTGCTTTAACTTTCTCTAGATCTAGTGCTTTGCCTTTGACTTATTTTCGATCTTTCTTGTCTTTAATCTTATCCCATGGGATTCTTCAAGTCTTTTTTTCATGTGACCCATTCTTTCTGCAATAGATACAATTAACATCAGATCTCTCACCATGAAAGTACCTTTCCACCTTTCCTTTGAAATTATTTCTTCCACGTCCTCTTTTACTGCCTTCTCCTATAGAAGAATCATGTGATTGATTCTTGTATTTTTGGGAAAGGCATATGGTATCTCCAGATGGCTAAGATATCTTGTTTCCAAAATATTTCTTGCGTTCTTCAAATTTCTTCACCAAAGTGTCAAATGTGATGGACTTCATTTGGTGTAACATCCCGCTCAGGCTCACCAAGGAAACTTATTCTTTGAAGACACTTGTTCGCAAGTGATCTCGAATTTTATGATAAGAAAACATTTATCCTTTATTATGATGCGATATGATAGATGACATGATGTTTTATTGCTTTGACATGGATAGGTTCTATTGACTCGGTTTTACTAAGTGTGCAGGGTTTTTGACCTTGAGGATGCAGAAGCATCGATGAGACCCCTTGGACTCTGGATCGAGTCAGGGAGTGTGATTTGGGGTTGATTGTTTACTGTGATTTTAGTATATTTGATTTGATGATATGATGTGGACATGTTCTGATACAATTGTTGATGATGCAGGCTGATGATAGCTTTTCAGCTAGACTCACATATGGAGTAAAGGGTCCACACATGATTTCCAGAGAGGTTGAGGGATAGGTGTGCAAAGCAACCCTGCCACAGCCTACTAGCACTCCCGTCGTGGCTCAAACTGTAGGTTAACGATTACCTAGTTCGAGAGGATCCACGATGTCGTGAGGGCAGACTGTGACAGTCACTCATAGTGATTCTAAGGGGTGCGCAATAAGGCAGGGGCCTTATTCCTTAGATCCCTTAGTCTCCCATAAGTTCACATGGCGGAGTGTTGACTCTAGGGGTTATTGATGTCTACCAATCAGTCAAGTTGGCGAGTGGCACTCTTGGAGCACGTGGTGCATCCTTAAGGGAACGTTAGCCAAAAGAAACACAAGAAGTGAGTGGCACCCTTGGAGCACATGGTGCATCCTAAAGGGCACGTCGTGCAAAAGAAACACAAGAAGCAAGTGGCACCCTTGGAGCACGGGGTGCATCCTGAAGGGAACATCGTGCAAAAGAAACGAACAAGGTGAGTGGCACCCTTGGAGCATGTGGTGCGTCCTGAAGGGCACGTCGCGTTGATGTTAATGAAGGAACAAACCTAGATGGCCCTAATACATTTAACACATTCATAAATTCTTAAGCTACTTCCCTAATTAAATGTCGCCTAGTTCAGAATCTAAGTCCTAAGTCTAAAACTTCTCAGGGTAAAATTTTGTCTAACCTTAAGAACAGACCCTATAAAAATAAAAATAAAAATTTAAACTAAAAACCACTTAAGTAATAGTTTTAGTCTTCATAAATTTTTGGGGTAAAATGAAGAGAGTATTAATTTAATTAAAATCCGTGGTTTTAAATTGTAAAGAAGAAATAAATTATTTAAATTGTGAAAGTGTAAAAAGATTTTAAATTAATAATAAAAGGAAAAGAGTAAAACGCACAACTGCCATTAAGAAGGGAAAAATAAAAATTAGGAAACTAAGAATTGGAGGAAACATAATAAAGGAAAGAAAGGAACTTATGGTAAAAAATGAGGTTAACATAGTAAGGAATCTGCAATTAAGAACCTTGTAAAATGAACTAAATTAGAAACATCTTTTTAGAAAAAAGTATTTAAACCTGAAGGGGAATCTAGGAACACCTAGGAGAAATTATAGGAGCAACTCTAGGTGGGTGAGGGAAATGAGTCATTTAATAAATTAAAGAAAATAAATTTTAGACGAAAGTGGGGGATGAATGACACTTGTACGATGGAGAAATTTTAGATGATTTCATTAAAACTTAAATTAAAAAGGGATTTAGGGAAAGTTTGAAGGTTTAAAACTCTATAAAAGAAAGGGAAAAGAAGGAAGAAAGGGATCGGTTGATAGGGTAACGTTACGCTGCTGAAATTGTGACTTGAATGATTACTTGTGGAGAGTTGGGATTTTCCATCTTGGATAGGAGTGGAAGCTCGACCTTGCTAGGTGAGCTGGGAAGCTTGATGGACCATCTGGATTGTGTGTGGCCCCTTTGCGGCTTGGGGGGCTAAGGAGGAAGCAGAGTACCCCGAGCGATTGGCTGGGAGGTATCAGTGTAGTCTCGATAGTCGGCGAGGGGAGAAGCACAGAGCAGGAGCAGTACAAAGTGCGCGCTCATCATTCGAGGCGGGAGTTAAGGTAACGTATGTTTTTCATTTTGCATGATAGAAGGTATTAGGACCTTGGCCCTCTCTTATTGTTATCAACATTTTTGTATTGGCATTCTGAGATGAAAAATACTTAACTTCAATCTGCTTGGGTTCTCGTTGGATTGATTGGTTTTCTTGCCTTGTTCTTCGACGATTGAAATTGTGTTACAGTTATAAAATATTTCTTCTTACTCTGTTGTTTCATGTCGGTTGGGATAAAAGAGATTTTATGGCTATGTGTATATATGACTGGGGGTGTTTATATCACTGTGGGCGTATTACACATTATAGTGGGTGTTTTTATGTTAATGGGGGTGTTTTATATCACTGTGGGCGTAATACACATTACAGTGGGATTTTTTATGTTAATGGGGGCATTTTATATCACTGTGGGCATATTACACATTATAGTGGGTGTTTTTATGTTAATGGGGGCATTTTATATCACTGTGGGCATATTACACATTAAAGTGGGCACTTTTATGTTAATGGGGGTGTTTTACACCACTGTGGGCATTTACATATTACAGTGGGCGTATTTATATTGATTTGGGAATTTTTCTATGACTGTGGGCATTTATAAATTTCTGTGGGCGTTCTTATATTGATGTGGGCGTTTTTAGATGATTGTGGGCATTTATAAATTTCTTTGGGCGCTTTTATATTGATGTGGGCGTTTTTATATGAATATGGACGTTTATAAATTTCTGAGGGCGTTTTTATATTGATGTGGGAATTTTTAGATGACTGTGGACGTTTATAAATTTTTGTGGGTGTTTTTATAGTTGTATTGGCATTTTCAATTGTGTAAATTTAGATCTGAGAATTCGTTCTGGCAATAGTTGTATGGGCATTTTTGTTTTTGTAAATTTAGATCTGAGAATTCGTTCTGGCAATAGTTATATGGACATTTTCGTTTTTGTAAAATTAGATCTGAGAATTCGTTCTGGAAATAGTTGTATGGGCAATTTTGTTTTGTAAATTTAGATCTGAGAATTCGTTCTGGCAATAGTTGTATGGGCATTTAGTTTTTGTAAATTTAGATATGAGAATTCGTTCTGGCAATAGTTGTATGGGCATTTTCATTTTTGTAAATTTAGATCTGAGAATTCGTTCTGGCAATAGTGGTATGGGCATTTTCGGTTTTGTAAAATTAGATCTGATAATTCATTCTGGCAATAGTTGTATGGGCATTTTCGTTTTTGTAAATTTAGATCTGAGAATTTTTTCTGGTCTTATTATGGCTATATTGGCTTCCTGCTTGAGATTTTTACTTGTTTATTGGTGAATTTAAATTTATGATTTATCCATTGAAAAAAGAGAGCTAGTCAATAGCATAGATCAGTCAACACGTTTTCGGGTTCCAGAACTCACCTTATAGATTCTCTGCCTTTTGTTGATTAATTAAAATATATATCTCGTTATTCTTTTTAATGAATGTCTTATTATGTTCTTAATTAAATCTTATTCTTAAGTGTTTAGTTACCACCATATCAATTCATTATTGTTTTTGTTTAAGTGTAACTCATTCCAACACTATTAGTAGAGTTCCTTTATTTCATTGTGGACTGTAACATCCCGCTCTGGCGCACTTACAAAACTTATTCTTTGAGGACACTTGCTCACAAGTGATCTGGACTTTTCTGATATTAATACATTTATGCTTGATTATGACGCATTCTGATAGACGACATGATGTTTTACTACTTGATGTAGACAGGTGCTATTGACTCAGTTTCATTGAGTGTGCAGGGTTTCGTACCTTGAGGATGCAGAGGCATCGGTGGAACCCCCTTGGACTCCGGATTGAGCTGATGATATCTTGCTGACCAGATTCACATATGGAGTAAAGGGGCCACACACGAGTTCCAAAGAGATTGAGGGAGAGGTGTGGACAACAGCCCTGCCACAGCATACTAGCACTCTCGTCGTGGCTCGAACTGTAGGTTAACGATTACCTAGTTCGAGAGGATCCACGATGCCATGAGAGCAGACTGTGACAGTCGCTCACGATGATTCTAAAGGGTGCGCAATAAGGCGGGGGCCTTATTCCTTAGAACCCTTAGTCTCCCACAAGTTCACCTAGCGGAGTGTTGACTCCAGGGGTTATAGATGTCTACCAAACAATCAAGTGAGCAAGTGGCACCCTTGGAGCACGTGGTGCATCCTGAAGGGCACGTCGCACAAGGAATACAAGTCAGCGAGTGGCACCCTTGGAGCACGTGGTGCATCCTGAAGGGCACCTCGCGTGACAAAAGTAAACAAGGTGAGTGGCACCCTTGGAGCACGTAGTGCGTCCTGAAGGGCACGTCGCATTGATGATGATGATGATGAGACAACCTAGATGACCCTGAGACCTTAACGCCTGATCAAATTCTTAAAACGACTCCCCTAATTAATTGTCGCCAGTTCAAATCTAAACCTAAATTTAAAAAAATCTCTAAGATAAATTTTTTTATTAGCCTTAAGAGAAGACCCTCCAAAAAAATAAACTTAAGGATGTAAACTAAAACCCTCCTAGGTGTGAGTTAAAGTCTTCTTAAAATTAAAGGGGGAAAGTAATGAGGGAGATAAATTAAGTGAAACCCATGGCTTTTATAGTATAAAAGTTAGGATTTTAGAAATACAATGAAAGGTTTAATGAGTGCATTTATCTTTTTGGGTTTTAAAAATAAAAAAATAAAATAAAATAAAATAAAAATAAAGGAAAGGAACAATAAATAGAAATAAGGGAACTTGTAATAAAGAAAACTTAATAAAGGAAAGTAAGGAAACCTAGGGTAAAAAGCAAAAAGGAATCAGCAATTAAGGAGTTAATAAAAATCAGCAACTTCATTTTAGGAAAGTTATTAAAAGCTGAGAGGGGATCTAGGAACCCTAGGAGTAATTTTAGGAGCGACTATAGGAGGGGTGAGGGAAATGAGTCTTTTATTTAAATTAAAGAAAATAATTTTGGAGAAACATGGGGGATGAGTGACACTTGGACGACAGAGAATTTTTAGAGGATTGTCATTAAAAATTAAATTAATAATGATTTAGGGAAAGTAGGTGGATCTAAAATTCTATAAAAGAAGGGGAAAAGGAGGAAGAGGGGGATGAACGGTTAGCGTAACGTTACGCTGCCGAATTTTGGCTTGACTATTTGCTTGTGAGGAGTTGGGAATTTCTCAATTGTTTTTGAGTGGTAGCTCAGCCTTGGAGGCGAGCTGAGAAGCTAGTCTTATCTCTGGATCTTGTGTGGCCCCTTTGCGGCTCGGGGGTATGCGTTTTTGCCACTGTTATGGGGCGTATTTGTATACTGTTATATTGGGCGTTTTTGGTTTTCGTAAAGTGGGTTGTTGTAATGCCCGTTCTCATTCTGTATTTAAAACGATGTAGTCGATTAAGAATTGTTGTATTTACTATTAATTCTATAAGGCAGATTAACATGGTCATTACCGAATGCCAGTTCTCGTTCTCTATTAAAATGTTGTAATCGATTATAGAATGTGGCATTTAAAATTAAATATTAGTGTTGTAATGCAAATTTAATGGGGCCATGATAGAATGCCAGTTCATTCCATAATTAAATGTTGTAATTATTTATAGAAGGTTTTAATTAATATTAATTATTACATGTTATAATGAAATTTAAAGGTGGAACTTATAGAATGCCAGTCTCCGTCTATAAATAATGCTGGAACTAATCATAGAATGTTGTAATGACTATCCAAAAATTAAATGTTGTAAATTAGATTAAAAGTTGCCATTATAGCTTGCCATTTTTAATTCTGATGTAAATTGTTATTTCCAATTTAATGTCACCTATAATTATGATGTCATTTCATATGTTGACCTCCTTAATTAATTGATATCTTTAAATATTGTCATTCATAATACTGATAGTGGTCATTTCAATTATTGCCCTTTTCAGTTAATGTCATTTAAATTTTATTATATTATTATAGAGTTGTCATTCTTAATTCTGATGTAAATTGTTATGTCCGAATTGATGTCACCTATACTTATGATGCAATTCTATATATTGACATCTTTAATTAAGTGTTAGCTTTAATTATCGTCATTGTAATACTGATAGTTTGTCATTCCAATTATGGCCCATTTTTATCATTATCATTTTCGATTTTATTATTGTACAGATTGCCACCTTTAGTTATGATGTATTTTGTTAATTTCAATTGATGATTACCTATAATTATGATGTTATTTTTAATGCATTATTATTGAACTTTATGATCATTGATGACATCGCAGTGTGAGCTCCTCATGTTAATTGAATGTTATTATCTTGTAAGGTCATTGAAATGTTGGGGTTGTAGCATATAAGAGGTATTGTAATTATAGAATCATGGTCCGAATATGCGAAATAAATGAAAGATGGTTAATGATTCAAGACAGTGCTATTGGAAATTTTATTGTTATTAATAACACATATGGTGCAATAACCTTGACTCACGACCAACAAATTACTTTGAGTTAGTAAATGGGGAAAGTGGTTGAATTTAAATTTATGTGGAACTTGGGTGTTCGTTGTCGGAGCCCTTCTTGTCGTGCGCTTTCCGTAAAGGACGTAGTCGTCCTTCTTGTTATGTTGTACTTGATAGTATTTAGTTGGTTGCTTGGTCGGTTGTGTCGGGTGGGATATAGACACCTCTTGTAGCTTAGTATCTATGTCTGTGTGTATTTCCGGTGTAAGGAATCCAGTGCCGTATCAAGAGTCTCAGGCTATTTAAAGGCACAGTTTCCACTCTTGTGACACACTCTGAGCCGTATCAATAGTCTCGGGCTATTTAAAGGCACAGTTCCACTACTGCGACTCCCTAAAATATTTACTAGTTTCTGCCTGAGCAGTCGGCCAGGAGCCTGTCTAATCTTCTTTCGAGAAGACATAAGACTAAAACCCCTGCTTTTCTATGCAGAAATAGTAAACTCTATTGTTGGATTCTTCCATCTGTGACTGTACTGTACTTAACACCTGGTGTCATTTTCTGCTTATAGCTGCTAGTTGTACACCTTATGTCTAGGGGCATTTATTTCTTGTTGTCACTGTGATATGTCGGGGTCGTCTTGTTGTGTTCGTCTTGCTTGCATCTTGTTCTAGGTCAGGTTACTAGTTTCTGCCTGAGCAGTCGGCCAGGAGCCTCTCTAATCTTCTTTTGAGAAGACATAAGACTAAACGCCCTGCTTTCCTATGCAGAAATAGTAACCCTAACACCATGGATTTTTCCCTCTGTGTTCTTACTGTGCAACCCCAGTATGTCTTAATGTTGTGTTGTACGCCTTATGCCTAGGGTCGTATATTGTTGCAGTTACTTGTTGTGTGCCTT
>CBVK0100247124.1:0-16224 GCA_900067695.1 Picea abies | reverse complement strand
CATGTTTATCTCTTGGGTCCATGGAGTATATTCCATGCCCTAAAGATTCCATTTCTTTCTTTCATCACAGCATCACGAATGTGGATGGACAACCAAGGATACTTTAAAGATTCTCTTCGAAGAAGAATTCTTCTGAGGTTGAACTAGATATGTATTGTCTTTCATGGTTGTTATCATGGATATATACTTCATCATTTTCAATGGATCATAGGATTAGCCCCTCCTAATCCTTTCTTCATGTATGAGTGCATATAATCAACTCCCTCTGTCTAATAGAGTCCATGCTTCCATCTACATCCTTATTGTCTTCTACAATATATAATTGGCTCTATTGGCTTTATTGTCTATTGTTGTTATTAAATAGTTTTATTTTTGTTGTTATGGCCAAATCTCTCACTGGCATAGATAGACTGTTTTGTTTCTACGGAAATAGCAGAGGTACCAGCACCATGTCGTCTATATTTTTTTGAATTCTGGTAGTTTTTGATATAATATAAATATACCCGTTTCTGTTAAAAAAAACAAGAGAGAGACCATCATAGTAACTTTGAATTGATCACATCTTGCTTTCTTTATCAGTTTTTCATCCAGTTACTTTGTTTCTTTGACGAGAAAGGTTTAACTAAAATCTGATAACTTCTTCCTATCTTCTTTCTAGGTCTTGTTACTCTGTCATTGCCCACCATCTTCTTTCCATGGCATACTTCTTGTCTATATTTGCTTTATGCTCTGCAGGAGCCCCAATCCCATCCCTCTAGAAAAATGCATTTAAACTTCAAAGCTTTGTAACAGACTTAATATTTCTCAGAAATCCTAAGAGAGCTATTTTGGGATTAGTTTTGACAGTGCTTTATAAATCTGAGTTTTGAGTATAAAATATTTGAGATTAATCTATCATTTTCTTTATTTGAGCTCCACATGTGTTTACTCTATTAAATTTCTCTTATGTGTGTGAACCATTTTCTTTTATTTTTATGTGATCAGAAATATTTAGTTTAACTATGATGGATGTGAGGAAATTTTGCTTATCTTTTTCAAATATGTGATGTGTCAGGTTCCTAGTCATCTCTCAGGAATTCTCTAATAAAATAAGACATTTTATTTTATGTAACCCTTACATTTCATTGAATACCACGGTGGAATTTCTCAAAGTTCTATATTACTTTGAAATTCTAGAGTTCAAAGAGTTTCATAAAACAAAGAGAAGTAGCACCTCTATAAAAACGCAGTGGGATTTGTATCCATGTGAGGTTGTTGTTTTGGTCCTGATGGATTCAAGCATAAAAAAATAGGTAATATAGAGTAGTGGGGATGATGTGGTAAAATCACATCTTTTGGTGACCCACGTTGATACCAATAGTGGTTATTTATGGCATCAAAGGTATGGTCATATTAATTTTAGTATCTTTATTTGTTAAAGAAATTCAATAAGGTAAAAATATTTCCATCAGTCCATGAGGAGAAAGATATTTTTGTAGATTGTTTGGACATAAAACAACACAAACACAGATAGTTCAAATGAGAATTAAAAACATGGATAGCATAGGAATCATGGTCTTTGAATAAGCACAAGCATGGATATTTCATATGTGAATTCAAAACATATATCTCTTGTAAACATATTGTTATCACATAAAAATTGGCCCACCTAGACCAAAATACTAGGTGTACTAAATGCTCCAAATACAGTATGGGTACCATGAATTTTACACCATATCCCCTTTAATTAGCTTTTAGAACCCTTTTCCTAAAGTTAATTTCGTACATAAGGCCATAAAAACCCACTTTTAGGTAATATCCTTTTTAATTAACTTTAGGAACCATTTTCCTAAATTTAATCTCATTTAATTAAGTCATAAACCATTTTTATGACTTTCCCTCCTATTTTTAATTTCAAAAAGAAAAAATATGTGAAAATTCCATATTTTTCATACAAAACGAGGGGTCTCCACTCATTTCATAATCACTCTCATTTTTCACTCTCTCATTCCTCTTTCTCTCATTTTCCCTCATTGTTGATTTTTCCCTAGTTTTCCCCTTTTTTATTAAAACCCTTATTTAGGAGAACACTATTGCAGCAATCTATAGCCAAAGGAGAGAGCAACTATAGCCACACACTCAGGTAAGCAAAGAATATCAGCGCCTTCAAGACCCTTCCACGAGTGTCCATGTAAAGCTATTCCAACTGGGTAATGGAATATTTCATTTATTCTTTGATTTAATTGTTGTTCATGTTCATTTCTTGGTTTCCTTTCTTTTATTTTCTAAAGATTAGCATGAATCTTAGGATAAATTTGTCCATGGAAATCTATGGTTTTTAGTTTTCTAACTCATTTGTCTGTAATCTTGTAGCAACCACGAGGTTTGCAAATTTGCTCACTCTATTTGAAGATTTGCACCAACATAATGGTGACTCCACTAGGGATATGAGCCAATATCAAGATACATGGTTGTGTGTGTGTGATAAATGGTTGAATTTTCAATTTTTATTTGGATTTTTATGAGTTTTTTAGGTTTTCTAACCTCCTATAGCTTTATGTCTCATGTTTGTGGGTAACATGGGTCGAAAACCACTCAGGATTCCCATAGAGCTGAGGTCACAGGCATCAGACACCCCTCAAAGGAAAACACATTTATTGGGGTCAACATGTGTGATGACCAATGCACTTACAGGGGCCTTTTACTATGTTGGCCAACACATGAACCTAGGCAACTTTATGAGATAATTTTCTGCAAGGGTTAAAAACTCTGTTTTTTCCAGTTTTTCATGCTTTTTTGTGTATTAGAATGTTGTTTAGGGATTATAGATACTTAGTTAGCTGTCAGTCTATATGTTTGGCTTAAAACCCTAAAAAATACAAAGGATTGATGAACAAACCCCCCCCCGGGGTTTCAGTACCTTTCCTTCAAGAGATTTTTTTTGGTAGTTTGGCTCTTTAGTTTTTCTCTGCAAATAGGTTATAGATTCACATTTCAATGGTTTATCACACCTGCAGGTTTATTTTATTTCATTTCATTTTAATTTGATAAAGAAAATGAAAAATAGGCATACAATTTAGGGCACATAGATAGCTACATTGCATTTTGTCTAACTATATGTTACAGACATAGGCCATTTCAGATTTTGTTGTTGCAGAAAGCTCATGTAGGTCATAATTGCTTGAAACTCTTAGTGAAAAAGAGAAAGGCCTCTTAGGTCCCTTAATATTTGTTTGCTTACCAATATGTATTTTTCCTTTCTAGTAAATCTGATTGCATGTAGGATTGTTTTGAAAAGAATTTTAGGTTTAAAAATCTGAGTTTTTATGCAAGTTGCTTATGTTTTAATTGAAGGAAAAATCGACATTTAGTAATTTAGTTAAATTACTTGCATTTTTATTCAAAATTTATTTTAGTTCCATTTCCTTTCAAGAAAAAAAATTTCAAGCAATTTTTTTTCAACAACTTAATTTTACTCACATCACAAAAACACAAAAGAACACCTTAAGTTATGTTCTTGGTTCATGATGCCAAGCTCATCCCTAAAATAAAATAATTAGATTAACACACATTTAATCCCCCTTGGGCACCAAAAACAAAGTTGTAGTTAAGTTAGGACGTTGTGGATAGGAATCCAAATAATTTTCCTTGGTCACTTACATCTAATACATATAAGTTGTCTTTTGAGGGAGCCAAAATCCTTTCTATCGAACACAATCCCAACCCATTCGGTAACGGGTGTTCTCTTAGAGTAGATAATTCCAAGGTCTAGATTGGAGGTGTGACTGATACTCCTTGATCTTTCACTACTAAATATACCGAGACCGTGTGATTGTGGCAAGAAGGAAAGGTAACCTATTACATGTATCTATGAAGAGGTATCCTAGTGACTAAGATTAGGTATATTTACCCAGGTTTCTCTCACAACAAGGAGGGCATCTGAGATGTATTTTGATGAGCCTTGAGACCTCTCACTACCCACTTCCATGTAGTTATAACTATCTCACACACATTCACTCAGTTATGAAGGGGACCCCATCTCCCCCTATTGTTCATTGTTTGGAAGGACCCCATTCATAGTCTATGTTTTGTTTGAGTGCCTCAGATGATATTATAGGTTAGAGTATTTTTATTTTGATAGGATGGAACTTCCTGAATTAGGAATTCTTCACTTTTCAAATACACTTGAAACCACTTATGCACCACCTAAGTATGTAGTCTATGTGTTTGATTCAGTAGTTTCTTAATTCATATTTTATTTTTATTTATCCTTTTGATTAACTTTTTTCTTACAGAGATACTTACCTTAGGACACCATATATCCACATAGGAGATGATCTTATAGGATGCAAGGCCTTTGATCTAAGTTCCCCATTAGACGCACTATCCTCTCTACTCGATGAAACAGGTCCCCTGCACTAAACCACCCTCATATTCTATCTCATTTGATTGGAACCCTCTCCCCATTGAGGAGTATTGGTACATCCATTTTTGGGCCCACATCCCCCCAATTAGGTCCTTCGTCCCCTTCTAACCCAAGTTCCACCATGGTTGGAGCTAACTCATGACCCAATGTTAATCAAACCTCTGGGCCTTTTATGGTTGGTTTAAATCTCCCTAATTTGAAAAAGTTTATTAATGATCCCATCCACCATGACCCCAATTGTCTCTCCATGCCAAAAAAAAAACCCATTATATATCCCTAAGTTTGAAGGATGACCCCTCTAACCACATCATGTATTTCCACCTTTGTTGTTCATCAAGCTCCATAATGGGGGATTCGATTAGGTTGAGACTTTTCCAACACACTTTGATGGGTGCTACTACCAAATGGTACATACACCAACTTGGTAACACCCATAGAACCTTTGAGTCCATATTCAAAGTGTTCCTTACCTTTTTCTAACTCCCAGTCCACCATGACATAAGGATAGAAATCCTAACCAACTTTCATCAAACCATTTCTACCCACATCTCAAACCACATCCATGAGCGGCATAGATGATGTGGCTTATGTAAAGATAAGATTAGTTATTTTTTCCTTATGGACTAGTTCTTGAAATCCCTTCCTACCCCCATTTCCAAAAATGTGTCCATGACACTACCTAGGAATGAGGAAGAAGTCTTTCAAAAGGCCCAACAGTATGATATGATTTATGCATAATCAGGGTACCTTTACACCATCCTTCTTGATGCCCCTCGCTCTTTCTCATGTGAATTCTCTGCACTGGGGGAATCCCATGCAACTATTGGCCTTATCGGATCTATGTCTCACACCTATCCTAATCCTCCTAGACCTAGAGGATATCGTCACCCTTATGGTGTGATTAACATTTCATACCCTCAACCTTAGGGGAAGGAAACCTCCTGGTAGACAATTTGTGAGCACATATTTTCCATTGGTATATATCTTCTTTTGAATTAGTGTTGAAAGAATGGATGCTCCTCCAAATTACCAACCAATCTATTTTTATATTAACATATTCCTCCCTCCTACTTGTGGTCAAGATGTAATTTCTCCAGTACGTTATCTTCAAATGCATCATATGTGGGCTCAATGTATCTTAGTCCCTAGTAGGGATCTACTAGTTATATCACCCGAGTATCATCAACCTCAAGGGTCATGGTATCCTTTTTTAAGTCAATCACCACATTGTTATCATAGACCCACTCAATTCCAAGAAAAATAGGATAAGGATCTTGGTTGTCCATAATTTCAATTACTTCAAAATCTACAATGTTCAACTTCCACTTTATCCAATATGATAATGGACAAAATTCTATATTGATTTGGGGAAAATAAATTAAATAGGGTAGTAAACTAACATGGGCTTCCTCATAGCTTCCCAATATTTATTTGGAAAAAAAATTACATCTGACCCCAAATATAGCATCACAACTTTGAGGTCATAGCCATCCACTTGAGCATCTAACCTACACTCTTTGCTTGTTCTTTTCGTCTTCCTTCTAATTCTACTTGAAATATTTTCTAATAGATTAGATAAAATAGGAGCAAAATCTTATTCTTATGTTGCCACCCTTTGTAGAGAAACATGTAATTTCCTAACTTGGTAGTGATTTCCCAAGATATTTGACAATAATCGGAACCATAGTGATATAGAATCTAGTGATATTTTCAATTCTCCTAGCATGACCACCCATCCACAATTTCTTTTGGAGTCTGTTGGTTCTCACATAGGTACTATAGCATTTTGCTCAAATCCGAAGGCCTCCAACAGGGATATGTTTATGAACATTTCAGTAGTTACTTGAAGAAAACATTTATGTTTCTCGGCATCAAATTTAGCGGCACCAGAAGCAACTTTATTAATTGCACTAGATTCCACACCACCAAGGTCTACACCAATCCATGTTCCTCCTTCAAGAATATGTTGATGGTGAGGCCTCGTTCTTAATTATTTAACCTAGATTCGAATTTCACTAGGTTTGTGTTCCACTACCTATTCTGAGCCTCTTGTTGCTTGATGAGATCTGGGTATTCTTTAATAGCATGAATAGTAGTCATGTAATGGTTATACCTATGCCTCTAGGGAAAAGGTAAATCTCTAGAAATATGTCCTAACTCATCACAATTGTAGCAGCATACTAGCATACTTTTCCCACCAGTCCTTCCCACTTTGTATCCTACTCCTTGACACAATCCTCCACCACCTTGCTGCTGAGAATTATCTGCAACCTTGAAAAATGATTTCTTCATTCATTCGACCATAGCATCCAAAGCTTGACACTTGTCTATGATATGAGAGATACAACAATAAAACTCATAATGCACAATGTTATAGAGTGGTGAATATTTATGAAAAAGGTGATCTACATAGGATGACCATAAGTATAGATCTCATTATTATCCCATGGATAACCACCTTGGAATGGAGGTATTATCTAAAAATGGGTGCAATTCCTTCTTGAAGTAGGGGACACTCATTTGTATGATGCCCTTCAATATTTCAATTATTTCAGCATACATGTCCTCAACCAACCTTATACTTAGTGAGTACATAGATATTCTTGCTCAAGGCTACAATCTCTGATTGAAGCTAGTTCATGTCAAGAGCTAAATGAATCACCACAAATTTAGTATTTCTTGGATATTCTACCATGGATTCAATATGCATGGACTACTCCAAAGCTTCTCTAAAAGTGGAAATTGTATACTGCATCAAGGGAATCTAGGTTAAAGGTAACTCTAATGAACCATTCCTTTTGTTGTGATTCACAAATCATAAAGGTGAGGCTCCTTGTTAAATCATGAAATCTTCGCACTTACTCCCACTCTATTTAACCCATCATATGTTTGATCTCCTTCAACTCCCCTATACTTTGTTATTCCAACTTGGACCACTGGAACTCAATCAAAAACTATTTTTTCACCTCATATAAAGTGGTATTTACCCCACCCTAAGGATAGAGTACAAACTTTATAGACCACTACAGGCCCTACTCCTCAAGGTAGTCTAGAATTCCAAAATTGTTTTCGAATCAATAGTTCCCTTATATCACCTAATGGATTCATAGAGAAACCAATATTCCTCCACATATTCATCACCTCTACCTAAAAATTCAAGTAATGTAAGGTACCAGATGTATTATGCAGAGAAGAAACCAAATTATTATGACAAGTACCAGCGGAAAAAGCATAATATAGAGAACAATAACACCATAAATTATACCTTTTATTTATATAATTCCAAGTTCACTTACCTCTTCGAGGGGGAAACCTCCAGTAGAGTAGAGCTCAATTACAAAATAATTCTCAAGACAAAACTTTCCCATTCTTTCTTGTCCTATTTATACTATTTTTATCTTCTAGAGAACATTCTAGAGGAAGATATTTCTAGAAGCAGAAGTTTCTATTAAGTCTTCTTAAATTAGACATGTTCACACTATTACATGGGCCTTATTTACTAATGTTGGCCTTTATTACATATAAAACATATTATTCTACCTACTTGATGGGTTAGGTAGGTCAAGTCCTTAACATGCCCTCCCCCTTGAAAAACAACCTTGTCCACAAGGAGTGAGATGGGGAAATTGTTGCATAATGATAGTTGGCTCCCATGTGGCATATTTCGGTGGTGTATCCTTCCACTAAAATAAAACTTCATTGATGGTATGTTTATGAAGACAAAGCTCACAGTGGTCAATTATTGCTTGAGACTGCAACCAAATGGATCCTTCTTCATCCAATTCAGGGATACTAGTTTGATTCTAGCACCTGGTTCCAAACACTTTCTTTAAGAAAGAAACATGAAAAATAGGATGGAGGTTAGAGTGACTGGTGAGATCTAACTTGTAGGCCATAGGTCCCACACTCTTGAGAATTGTACAAGGGCCATAAAACTTGGGAGTGAGTTTCTAACAATGTTTGGATTTGAATGAAGTTTTCTTATAAGTTTGCATACGAAGAAAAACCTGGTCACCTTCAGCAAATTGACGTTATGAATGACCCTAATCTTCTTATTTCTTCATGTGATTCTAATCCATGGCCAAATTTTATTTGAGGATACGAATAATGGAAGCTCATATTGTAAGTGTGTTGTTGATGTCCTGAACCTTGGACACACATGGCAGGTAGGAGAGGACAAAAGGTGGCTTTTGACTGTAGACCACTTCAAAGGGAGTCATGTGAGTGGCAGCATGGCAACATGTGGGTACCACAATTCACCTAGTAGTAACCATTGATCCCATTGAGTTTGTTTGTCAGACGCAAAACACCTCAAATATTTTTCCAAACACTTGTTGACAGTTTCAGTTTGACCATTAGTCTAGGATGATAGGCCATGCTAAGATGAAATTGGGTTCCTTGAAGCTTGAACAATTCTTTCCAAAATTTGTTGGTGTAAGTTAGATCACTGTCAGAGACAATATAGTGGGGAATGCCATGGAGTTTGAAGATATTATCCATGAAAATTTGAGCCATTTTGGATGTGATGAACAGGTGTTGGAGTGCACAAAAGTAAGCATATTTGGAAATGTGTTCGACGACAACCATGATGACTGATTTATTTCTTGATTTGGGTAATCCAACAATGAAGTCCATATAAATATATGTCCATATATCAGGTGGAATAGGGAGAGGTTGGAGTGTGCCTAGATTTTTGTATGGTTTCTCCCTTATTTCATTGAATAGTATCACATAATTCAGACACAAAGGTGCAGATGTCTTGTTTCATGCCTTCCTAGAAAAAAGAAAGCTTCACTTGTCCATATGTTTTGTGAAAGACTGAATGCCCTATTGTTGGTGAAGCATGAATTTTTAAAATCACAGTGGATTTAAGGTGAGATGGTTTTCTTAAATACAAGCGACCTTTATATTGAAGCTCCTCATTGTGCCAAGAGTATCTTGGAGAGGCCTAAAGATCTTGTTGCAATTGTTGGATCAGGCGAGAAATTTTGGGGTCATGGAACCATTCCTGGAGAACATCTTGTAACCAATCTACTAAAATGAAAGAGAGGGAAAAGAGGGACACTTCTTCATATTTCCTTGAAAGGGTATCAACAACCACATTTTAGTTTTCCTTCTTGTAAATGATCTCATAATCATAACCAAACATGTTGGTCACCCATTTAAGTTGCTCAGGAGATGAAATTATTTGTTTCAAAAAATACTTGAGGCTACGATGATCAGTTTTAAATTAGAAGTGTTGTCCCAACAAATAAGGATGTTAGAGATCCACTACATGCAGAATAGCCAACATTTCCTTTTCATAGGTGTATTTTCCCAAATTTCGCTCAGAGAGTTGTTTACTAGTGAAATCCAAAGGTCTGTCATCTTGCATGAGGACTGCCCCAATTCCTTTCCCTAAAGCATCACATTCCAGGAAAAAAATCTTGGTGAATTTGGGCAATACCAGAATAGGAATCGTGTGCATAACTTCTTTCAAGGCTTGGAAGGATTGATCCACTAATGGAGTCCAACTGAAACCATTCTTTTTGAGGAGAGCAGTGAGGGGAGCTACAATTTTTCCATAATTTTGAACAAACTTGTGATAATATCCCATTAAACTGAAGAAACTTCAGAAACCTTTAATATTTTTAGGATGGGGGCAATCCATCATAGTTACAATTTTATGAGGATCCATAAGGACACCATCCTTGCCAACAATATGGCCCAGGTATTCTACTTCAACATATCCAAAATCACATTTAGACTATTTGAGGAAGATTTTTTGCTGAGATGGTAAGTGTAAGACTTGATCCACATGGGCCACATGGGTTTGCCAAGTTTTACTATAGATGAGGATATCATCAAAGAAAACTAAGAAAAAATGACAAAGAAAGGAGTGGAAGACATTATTATGAGACTTTAAAAGGTGGATATTGAGTTACACAGGCCGAAGGGCATGACCAAGAACTCATAATGGTCTTTATGAGTTCGAAAGGATTTTTTGGGGATATTGGCCTCTTTCATACATATATGGTGGTAACCAGATCATAGATCAAGTTTGGTAAAGAACTGAGCACCACTCAACTCATCCAAAGTGTCATCAATGATAGGAATGGGGAATTCATATTTGATGGTAATTTTATTGAGGGTTCAAAAATCAAGGCACATGTGCCATGTGCCTTCTTTCTTGTGTCTAGGTTTTACTATAGATGAGGATATCATCAAAGAAAACTAAGAAAAAATGACGAAGAAAGGAGTGGAAGACATTATTTATGAGACTTTAAAAGGTGGATATTGAGTTACACAGGCTGAAGGGCATGACCAAGAAATCATAATGGTCCTTATGAGTTCAAAAGGATTTTTTTGGGGATATCGGCCTCTTTCATACATATATGGTGGTAACCAGATCATAGATCAAGTTTGGTAAAGAACTGAGCACCACTCAACTGATCCAAAATGTCATCAATGATAGGAATGGGGAATTCATATTTGATGGTAATTTTATTGAGGGTTTGAAAATCAGGGCACATGTGCCATGTGCCTTCTTTCTTGAGTACCCTGACAATAGGATAAGAATAAGGGCTAGTACTAGGACGAATAACACCTGTTGCTAGCAATTCCTAAACAATTTTCTCAATTTCTTTCTTTTGGGAAAAGGGGTGATGATAAGGATGAACATTGGGAGGAAGAATACCAGGGGAAAGGGGAATGGAATGATAATGGGTTCCACGAGAAGTGGGGAGTCCTTGTGGGTTGTCAAAAATAGATTTGTTTTTGGAGAGAAGAGATTGTATGTCAGGACAAATAGTAGAGGAGGGGGTCTCAATTGCTTGAATGGCATGGAGTTGTGCAACAATGCCAGAGTGACCTTTTTTTATTAATTTCTCCATTCGGTGGGAATTGATGATCTCAAGGGATCCTGTTGTGATTCCTTAGAACTAATATTGTTGTCCATCCTATTAGAAGTGCATCGTTAAATTATAAAAATCCATGGTGATGGGTCCGAGTGTGCACAACCATTCAAAACCAAGGACAATGTCGCAACCACCCATGCCAATAGAAAACATATGATATTTCAGGTGGTAATGACCGATTTGCAAGAACACATTTTCACAATGCCTCCCACATTTCATGGAACCACCCTTGGAAATCATGATTTGAAAATTGTTGACGGCCTGAATATAGCACATGGTCTTTTGGGCAATGTGGCAATGAATAAAATTGTGAGTGTTTCCATTATCAATTAGGATGATTACTTTCTTATGCTTGATATATCCAAATAATTTAAGGTTTTGAGGAGCGGAGATATCAGTGAGGGAATTCAAGGAACTATGTGGTTCAACTTCTAGGGGATCAGAGGGAGGGTATGATCATCTTCATGTGGTATATCTTCAAGAGGGGAATCATCGGCATCCTTTTCAGAAACATCCTCATAAATGGACATAAAAATATTGTTCTCTTTACAATTGTGCCCCAAAAAATATGTGTCGTATAGTTATAGTAAAACCCCTTCAGTTGGCATTCTGTCATTTTTGCTCTAGTTAATTTGTGGACCTTAAGAGGAGAGGAAGGAGGGATGGGAGTGGTGGGCCAGGGATGGGGAATAAATGAGGGTTTTTTTTTTTTGGTAGAGAATACAAATAAGGGTTTTTTTTTTTTGGTAGAGAATACTTGTTGTGACTCCTTGGCTTAGTGAGTGGCTTCAAGCCAAGTCTGGGGGTGAGCCATTAGGATATGGACTTGGATATCATCTTTAAGGACACTTAGTTTTTAGCTATCTAGAATTTTAGGTTAAATTCCTGAGTGGAGAATCTACTTACGATCATCTGATTTTTTACAAGAAGGATCAATTAGTAGCAAAGGGATTCTTGGAATAGTATGATATTGATCACACCGAGACATTTTCCCCCATAACTAAGAAGAATTCTATCTGGGTTTTTATCTCTCTAACTGTTATTTTTGGTTGGGATGTACGTCAAATGGATGTGAAGAGTGCATTCTTACATGAGGATCTTCTTGAAGAGAATATATGGATTAATGACCAGGTTTTGTGCTAGATGGTAATCCTCCACTTGTGTGCAAATTGAGGAAATTTTTATATGGCTTGAAATAGGTGCCCAAGGATGGTAGGAGAAAATCAATAGGTTCTTTCTTCATTCTAGTTTTAATCATTTTGAATCATATCATAATATTTTGTGTTAGGAATGTAGATGATGAAATTCTTTGACCATGTTATATGTGGATTATTTGATTATCACTAGTAGTGGTGATTTCATTCTTTGTTTGAACGCTAAGTCGAAGGATACATTTGACACTAGAAACTTAGATTTGCTTCATTTTTTTCTTGGAATCCAAGTTTTACATTTGGATGATGGTTTCATTTCTCAACCTAAGTATGTTCTTCGTTTATTGAAAAGGTTTAAGATGGAAGATTACAAGGTTTTTTCTACCCTGCATCAATGAGTAGTCAAGTTGACCAAGGATTGTTAATCTCCAAAGGTTGATGTTACTTTATATAGGAAACTTGTTGGGATGTTTATTTACTTAACAAATGGCAGACATGATATTGCATTTGTTGTTAGATTGGTATCGAGATTCAGGGAAACCTAGAAGGAGACACATGCACAACAAAGAATATTGTGTGGTGCATAAAGGTACTTATCAATTGGGAATCAAGTATTCCAACAAGGGGAATACTAAGTTGGTGGGATATGTTGATTGGATGTAGCTCGAGTGGCTCAGAAGAAAAGTTGTTATTCTTCCCCGCTCAGCTTCAAATCCCAGTTTGTGGCATGCTTGTTTTCTTTGTGAGCTAATTATTGATTGTTTCCCTGGCCTTAAGCCCTGAAGAATCTAGTTTACCTTGGCTACCATCCACGAAATGAGGGCAAGTACACGATGGGTTTCCCCCAGAAATGCATTATATGGATTTTAAAAAAATGATGGGATAAATGGAGTCCCACTACATCAATGATGTTGATGAATGGAAGTCTACCTCTGATTATGTGTTTCATCTTAGGTTGGTTTCGATTATTTGGTCATGCAAAAAGTAATAGGTTTTTTATCTAGTATCCACAAATGAGGCCGAGTACAAAGGAGTAGTGAATGCAACTACAAAATCAATTTGGGTCTATAACTTTATGGATGAGCTTGTATTTCCTCGGGAGGAGTCCTCTACAATGTATTGTGAAAATTAGATTACAATCCAAGTGTCTCATAACCAGTTGCATATTGAGGTTCATGCACACTAACTAATGTAGTCGATACAGGAAGGTGTAATATCCTTTGAGTATTGCAAAATAGATGATCAAGGTGTTGATATATTCAAAAAACTGCTAACATAGGCCAAGTTTGTCAAACTCCAGTGTATGCTTATGGTTCAAGATGTTATCATTAAGGGGGGAATGTTATGGTAATGTCACCTTCCTAATCCCTCGAAGTCATATTTAAGGGGTAATGTTAGAATATATATAAACCCAACTTATCGAATCCTGAGACCACTTAAAGTCAATAATAAATAATTAATTGAAAATAATTGATCTTTCTAAAGTTCATGTCTAAATGACTAAATAATATAAATAGTGGATTATATTTGACATTTTAGATATATCGTATTAGAATTCTCTCCTCTTGAAGCGACTTGAGTATTTCCTACCTCTTGAGTTCCTCGGACTATCCATTGGTGCATTATACTTTGATCATATAGTGTAATACATTGGTTATTTTTCAATACCCTCCATTTATTCTTATGTATATATTTCCTTTGCTTACGTGAAGTTATTGAATAAAAATTATTAAATTTTAATAAGATCGTGGGGAGTTTTAGTGCAGCAATAAGAATTTTTGTGGTCTGCCAAAATGAAAGTAGCAAAAATATAAGTATGGGACCACTAAAATGTAAATTTATTTGAAGCGTCAGAAAGGTAGAGAACTGAAAACAACAGCCGTAAATATCATTAAAATGCTTTGTTCTTGCAATAGCAATGTAAACCCTTAAATGCGTGAAAATGTTCATAACTATAAAAATTCATAAACTGCAATGTGTAGCTCTAACAACACTAAATCATACCTTAGTTAATATAACTCTGATGCTCTGGAATCGGTAACTAGATGGGCACAAAATCAAAAAACGACAATGAATAGATGGAATGGACAATGCAATCAATGACATGTAGTTAAGCAAAGAGTCAAAAAAAAAACATATAACCTAATGTATAGACTAGAGAGAAACAAATTTATAGGATCCATATTTATGTTACGTTTCAAAAATTAATAGGTCCATTTATTACTACATTCTTGAGGTCAAGTTAGGTTTTTTACGCTTTGTATGTCTAAATTTGTCATTATTTGGTATTGTATGTTTAAATGTGTCATTATTTGGTAAAGGGAGTCAAACATTCATGAATATCTCACTTGCAATATGTAACATGAATAGTAGCACATTATGAATTATGAAACTTTTAATGGCCTCTTTCAGATTCCAATGAAGTCATGAACAGAGATAATTTGTGTGAAAGTCATTATTTTGAAATATTGGATTCAAAAAGTTCCTTCAAAATTACAAAACTACCATGGTAGGAATAAGTGCTAAAACTATAGTGTTTAATTTCATGTCCTTCAAAATATATGTCCATGAAAATTATATCAACACATTGAAACCATATCCAGTTTCAAAGTGATCAATCTAGCTTAGCATCCCCCATTTCTGCATAATAAAATGTTGAACATAGACAACTTTATTTTCATCACATTTTCCTTTTTAGTTGTCTCAAGTGAATAAAGGAGTCACACTATGATTTGGAACATATGAACAGAAGTTATTACATAGTTTTATGATATTACAACAAAGAAGCATGGATGACGGTTAGCATTCACCAACTTCATTTATGTAAATCAATAAAAAATGTTTTCATCACTATTTGAATATGCTTTACTATCTTGTGTCTCAAAAGAAAATTCATATGGAAATTATTCTACATTTTTTCTTAAACTTGTATATAGGGACTAAGCATATCAACATTGTGTTCATTAATTAACAAATAAATATTTGATGATAATTGTTATTTCATGGAAAAGTTTGAACACATTTTTTTCTACATAGTTTTATGATATTACAACAAAGAAGCATGGATGACAGTTAGCATTCACCGACTTCATTTATGTAAATCAATAAAAAAATGTTTTCATCACCATTTGAATATGCTTTAGTATCTTGTATCTCAAAAGAAAATTCATATGGAAATTGTTCTACATTTTTTTTCTTAAACTTGTATATAGGGACTAGGCACATCAACATTGTGTTCATTAATTAACAAATAAATATTTGATTATGATTGTTATTTCATGGAAAAGTTTGAACACATTTTTGAAATGGTTGATTGTGAGATCACCATTGACCTAATTAATTATGGGTTTCTCTGAATTTGATGAGTGTAGAAAATAAATGATCCCATGAGTGTGATTCTAATGTATCAATGAATCAATGAGAATGTTCCAGCATTTCATTTATTTTTGTTACCCCTCTTATTAGTCCCTGCCGAAGGCAAGCAGGACTCTAGCGTTCGATTAGGCGTTGAACGACTATCAACTTATGTTTGACTTTTAATACATGACTTATATCCCTAACTTTGGAGCATAGTTTGTAATTTTTTATATTAAATATGTTCCAAAAAATTAATTATTTATATTTCTATCGGTTCTTAACATTCCAAGTCTTATTGGAGGCTTCGCTCCTCCCAATGTATTATTTTCATTCTATCCTAATGTATTATTTTCATTCTATCCTAGCTTTTTAGGATGATTTGCAATATGATTTTTTTTTCAATCTTTTCAATCTA
>CBVK0100247123.1:0-17430 GCA_900067695.1 Picea abies | reverse complement strand
CTAGGACTTTTGGCATTCCCAATTATTGTAAAAAGGCCTCTAGAGCCTCATTGTAACCATCTTCTTGCGAATGTGAGTAGCCGTCACATCTCTTCTCAGAGATAAGCTGCCACCATTCTAGCCAGTCTCTGTACATTTCTTTGATTAATAGAAATCATGTATTACTGTATATCTATTTTTATGTTTGCATATCTGATACATTTTTGTTATATTATTGAATATCTGCAATATCTTTTTGCATTTCTTTATTATATCTCCTCTCTCATTTCGTGCCGAAAATAATCCGGATCATCCAGCTTCTTGACCTTAGACTTAGATTTTGAATAGAATTTTTTCCCTTTCCCTTTCCTTGCCTTGGCATTCAAAGCACAATCCTCTTCATCATCACACTTTGATGAATATCCATCTCTAGTCTTCCGCCTGAACTCCTCCTGCACTAGATCCGACCATAGTCGTTCCCAATTTGGCAATTTTTCCCTTCCATTGACAGAGTCTTGATAACTATGCCAACTCTTGGGAAGTCCTAGGAGAGCCAAGCTCACCAAATCATCAGCAGTGACTGTTATTCCCACACTTCCAAGCTCATCCCAACATTGGAGAAACTTCGTGAGATATTTTGTAATGGAGTCACCCTTATCCATCTTGATCTTCCTGAGTTTATCTTTGAGCGCCAATTTCCTATGGTTGTTGCTATTTTGGAATAGATCTGCGAAAGCCTTCCACATTGCATGTGATGTGGCTTTCCCATGGAGACTTGAGACAATGTGGTCTCATACTCCCTCCAACAGATTCCTCCTCGCCTTTGCTACTTTCTTTTGCCATGCATCAATATTTGCAGTGTCTGTCACATCTGGCTTAGGAACATCTCTATCAATGAAATCCTTCAAGCCGTTGTCTTCGAGTACTGCTTCCATCCTGTCCTTCCAAGCAATGTAGTTTGAGCTGCCCTCGAGTGCATACTCCAACCTCAAGCCATTGAAAGCCATTTCGATCTTGAATCAACTGTAGCACAAAGAAAGTCCTTCTGCAAATTCAAATTTTATCCAAACACAAACTCAACTGCTGCAATCCTTCTTGCCCTGGGAGGTTCACACTTGACTAGTTACTAGCCTGAGGGAAGTTCGCACCTCACCTGTGTATAGCCTGGAAACCTTATGAGAGAGTTCGCATTGTAATGCACTATGGGGTGAGGGAGGTTTGCACCTCTCCTTTAAGAAGCCTGCCAGAATCCTAAGGAAGTTCACAACTCTCCCTTGAGGAGGGTGTGAGAATTTCTTCTCTCAGAAATGTTTGAAGTTTTCAGTACTATGTCGTTGCACCCTGCTAGAGACGAGACCTACAAAAATACTATTATTTTCACACCTCACTTTCGTGGCTCCATGGCTCTGATACCATGTAGAATTTTCAATACACTTAATGTATTTCTTGCGATTCTCCTTATCTAACAATTATATGCCACTGTTAAATACAGAATCGCTTCTACTAATATTCTTGCAAAAATTAAACCACGATCACAAAGAGAAATATCAAGAACACATAACACATAAGTTTTTCCGAGAAAGCGTAAAGCTAAAAACCCCACTATAATATATTATGTATATCATGGATCATGAAATAATATCATACAAAACTCTAATCCAAGAGCTCTCGGTACAATGCAATCATCTCACACTGTCATACAAAAATTGACAAATTCATGTGCCAATATTCTATCTCCAGACAGCCTGCCTCCTCTGCACAATCCCTGTAATTAGAATTCTCACAATGAATTCGAATTTCCTAGTTTGCACATGCTCATGAGCATATCCACTGCATGTGTGATTGCATGAGTCTCAAATCACAATCGATAGCCAAACTGTCCCTTTCACCTGTTATCTCAACTAGGTCTCCACTAGATCTGACATGCATGTAGCTAACCATGGTAAATCTTCAGTTGCATGTGAGTTCATTGATTGTGAATTAATTAATCATTAATTCACTGAACTCTCACTAGTGTAAGTTCAGTTACAACTAGTACAACTGGTCTTAACTCACTTAACTACACTTATAACTCTGTTACAACTTCAAGTCACCTCCATGTCTTACTAGCCAACCTTTGAACTCGAATTTCCCATAGTTAACTGATTTCCCATTTCAGTTAATTATTTCAAGTAATTATGAGATAATAGATTAATATTTATTGTCCAATTTATTTAAGGGAAAAGTAAATTAGACACATGTTTCTTGTTGACTTTTCAACATGTAATGTTTTTTAATGGATTATGTTATCTGATGTGATAACCCCTTTTATATCATCACTATGTACCTGTTATGCTTGTTTGTTGAGAACTTCTTGTAGGTATAAAGATTTGGTTCAAAGTTCTCAACGGTGGAACATCATCAAACGTTGGATCGAGGTAGGCCTTTTTCCTATGTTGCACATTAGGTTATATAGCATATGTTGGAATTGAGTTGATTTCTACAGTCATACCTGTCTGTTGTGGTTTACCCTTGGTCATAGAGAGTTTTTCCCTTGTAACAGAAATGGCGACTCCGCTGAGGAGAGATATTCCTTCTAAGGGTTGAAGTACTTTTTTTCTTGCATTTCTATTTTTCCTTTATATTTCTTGTCGTATCACTTCTTGACAGATTATGTTCACTCCGAGTCTGAGTTTTCAGCCTTTTGCCCTTGCCTGGCCTTGTTTTAAAGCATTTACGCCCTTTTTTCCTTGACAATCGCGTATACATTCTTGTTGTCTCTTTGCAAGAAGTGTATATATTCTATGTTCTCCTGAACAGTCGCATATACCACCTCCCTTTGCTTGTTTGCTTGGTTTAGTGACTATTGGGTGGGATTTGAAGATTGTTGAGCCTTCTTAGGTCTTTGTAGTGTCTTTTGAGATCATCTGGGATGGAAAGAAACCTGTTTGGAGTTGAATTTTTCGGTGGAGTCTTTCTCTTTGTTTTTCATTTTTGATTTGTCCTTGTTCTCTGGACTGTTTGAGTAGCTGCTTGGTATTCTTCTCGAGTTATTTCTTTTACACACAATAGAATTTATATATCAGGTTGTTCATCAGTCTGTGCATTTTCTTTTTAGTATATTGAAAATAAAATAAAAATAGGCATTTTTCATTGGTTGGCATTTTCGTCTTGGAACCTTTATCATTAGCTTAGGACATTTACTGAAAGATTTCATTTTACTTCTGAATTGCAGAGTTGGAATTGAAGACTGTACTGTTCTTATTAGCATATCATTCATTGAAAAGTTAAAGATAGAATTTGCATTATATCCATATTTATTTTCTTCCAAAGTCATAACACCATGAGTTTCACTTCCATACCCTTTTGAGTAACCACAGCCAAAAAAATTTACACTTTAAACTAAAATTGATTAGTCATGATTTTATTTTTTAAGGTGCACAAACTAGCCTAGGATTTAGTGCCTTGGAATAGGATTTTGTGAGTAAACTTCTCCAAGGCAATTAAATCAACATATGTGTCTAAGACAAGGATTTGAGAAGTCCATTGTATAATTGGTAATATCAGGAGGCTCTACTCACACTGGAATTAATCATGAGATCACGTGAAGTTAGTTGAAGGGATAACCCCTAGATACTCACCTAGCGTCAGAGATATGTTTGTGGATTTATTTGTATTTGGGGGTCTTTCTAGTACCCATACCTCTATGAGAGGCGATGCTTTCAAGGTTTTAGGCTTTGCTACCCTACCCATACGGTGATCGAGACTTACGATTGCTCGCTTGTGCATCGGTTATGCAGTGGTTAATTAGTTGCTTGACTTAGTTATCTCATAGGTTACTTCTAGGGGTTATTCTTCTTGTATCCTGAGTCAAATAGGGGTCAGACAACACACAGCCTTTATGGAGGATTACCTCTCTGGGGGAATCTGACCGACTTCTTTTAAGCCCATGAGGGCCCCTATAATTGATTATGTTACCTCCAAACTTTAGCGGGGAGTCTCAGGTCCCTCTTGGACAAGACATACCTTCATTAGCGAGGGAGGCCACTCAGCCACTTTAGCTCGTTTGCATGCATATTGACCATTTGACTTTTTGGTATGATCATTGATTATTAGTTGACCATAGGATTTTGTGTTGAGTCTTTGTTATCATGGATAGTGGAGTTCATTTTTCTCCCTCGTTTACTGCTACCCCCCCCATGACATTCATGGGGGAAAATACGCCCTCTTTTTATAATGGTATGCAGAATTATGGTACTCAGTCAATGCCTTGGGTCTTTAATAATTTTTCTCATGGTATGTCTGATATGTCTTCGCACTTTCCATCCTCTATCCTGCCTCCTTATGAGAATACAAGTTTTGGGTCTCAGGGCATGATACCTCCTTCTTATCCCTCTCTGTTTGGTGGGATTCATATCCTTCAAACACCTCTTATGGTAGGAGGTTGGAATCTTCCTTCCTACAAATCCACTATGCGAGAAGTAAGTGCCCAAATTTGCAATCATTCTACTTATTACACTCCATACACTTATCCTTCTTCCACCATGTTGGTTCCTACGAACACTTTTCCCATGGTTGACCTCCATCTGCCCTCTAGTGTTTCATCCGGGGGAAGTTATTTTTGTAGTATGGGCAACCCCCTTCACAAAGTTCCTTCATCTGGGGGAAACATATATCCTCACATGAGTAACCCTTTTCATGTCGCTTTCCCTTCACAAGCAGCTTCCTCAGTGTTGATGCCCCTACAACCCTCTATGAATCAGTATGGAGGAGGATATTATCCTGCTGGGCAGGGACAGGGTGTAAACCAGGATCCTTCCTAGCCTACAGTTTCTCAAAACCAATCTTTCCTTGGACCTTGGTCTCAAATGCCGCAATTCACCACCGCCACAAGTCTAGTCACTACGTGTCATACAAGCATTATATCACCAACCTCTGCTAGTCACGTTGGAGATTGGTCAACAACCTCTGCTAGTCACGTTGGAGATTGGTCAACAACCTCTGGGAGTCATGTTGAAGACCTACAACTAGTCGTTGCAAGTCATGATGGGGGCACATGTCTGGTCACTGCTAGTCACATTGCACATCCATCACCAACCCCTGCTAGTCATGTTGGGGATCCATCACCAACCTCTGCTAATCATGTTGGAGATTTGCTACTATCCTATGCAATTCATGCTAGGAGCATGTCACCAGCCACTGCAATTCATGCTAGGTGCATTCATATGATTGAGAATCCTAGAAGTCTCAGACGTAAGCTTAAATTCCTTTGCAGGATTTGTTAAGGAAGTCACCTTAGTCATTTGTGTCCTTTTACTACTTGGATACTAGAAGCGTGGGGCTCACCTAAGGGCCCTTCAGGTTTTGAGGTATCTATGGTTTCACAACCCTCTATTCCTCCTTTGATTGATACAACAATCATGTCGATGCAATCTTCGGCTGACACCCCTTTTCCTTTAGGGGTTGATGCATCCTTTGACCTTGTTGTCTCACATCCTGTTCAACCAGTGGTCGTGTCGATGCAATCTTCGATCGACACCTCTCCTATGTTCGGGGGTGATACACCTCTTGACCTTTTTTTCTCGCATCCTATTCAACCAATGGTTGAGGAAGTGGTCGTATCGATGCAATATGCAATCGACCCCACTCTTCTCTTGGAGAGTGACAAGTCTAAGGAAGCGGTCACGTTGATGAAATTTTTGGTCAATCCTGCTCTTCTAGTTATGGTTCTATACCTTCTATGCCACATCCTTAGAATTTCTAGTCTTGCACCTTCTGAACAAGAGAGAGTTTTACTCTTCCCGAGTTCTCTCCATCCAAGTCTTGACAAGGTTCCCTTTGATTGGGATGGTCTTGTGAGGTATCCAATGCCTCTTCCTATGTCTTTTCCAAGAAGAGACATTATCCGATATACCACGAAGATGATAACCTCCGTTAGCACTTTGTCCTCCACGACTCAAAGAGATTTGGGTTTTCCCAAGATTATGTCAGTTCCTCGTGAGATACTAATATTCCACAGAAGGTTCATACGAGAGCCTTGACCTCCCCTGTGGATTGCCACCTAGAATCTTCCTAATGAGTCTTAGTTAAGCTCTTTTCCGACTCGTATAAAAACCAAAAATATTGTCGAGTGATTTGTCCCTTTCACACTCATTAAATTGTATTTGAAAGGTCATGATTCTTAGTTAATCCCTTTTCTGAATCGCTATCAAAAATAGAAAAGATTTTCGAGTGAACTTGTCTTTTTCACACTCATAAATTGGATTTAAAAAGATGTCTATTTGGCACAAGTTTACCCCTTTTTCACACCAAGTAGAATAAAATACATAAAAAAGGATATTTTTTGGCATTAAGTTGTGATTGTATCTCATGCCCTCGCTTGCAGTATTGAGCCTTTAGCCGGTTCTCACTTTGTGTTATAAACCATTGCCTAAGTTGTTTTTGCATCCTCAACCAAGCAGATCCTTGTTTATATCCTTCGCAATTTGAGACCCTATACCCTGGAGGGAACATCACCTCGAGTTTCCATATCCCTCATGCATTCTCCTACATTGAGCATAGGTATGTTCCACTGCTGGAACTAGTTTTTCTTACTTGTGATGCTTATTCCCTCCTCTGTATCATAGCATTCATTTGTTATGAAAAAACAAAAAAATACGGGCGGGAAGGGAGTACTATATTGTAATTGGCAGCAGTCGTGTCACCTTTGAACAAAGCACAAAGTTATTGAGTCCTTGCGTCATCATAATTTTGGGTTTAGCATGGCCTTAGGAAGATGATCTAGTTAAAGAGTTTTCTCTACCGACTGGTTACTATTCCAGTCCCTATAGAGAACATTATTGATGCCTCCTACATCTAATGGTCACATCATTGAGTCTATGCTGTCGGAGTCCACCATGTCTCATACTCTTGTTCAAAGGAAGTCTATCAACCTGCGTCGACCACTCCTCAGAAATCTTGACTTTGCATGTCAGCCATACCCTCAGTTTGTCTCAAAATCACATGATATTATGGTCTTATTATGCACCCTGGCCCTACTTTCATCATTGGTAGGTCACCTTGAACCCAACAATCGACACTTCATCATTGGTCATTGACTGGGTGGTTTCCCTTGTGTTCGACGGCAAGACATCTATTCACACTTTGGGATTCTTGCAGTGTATTGGTTTCCATTAGCCTTATTGGTGGTTTCCTCGCCTTTGTCAGTAGTTTTCATCATTGGTTTCTATTCAGAGGGTCTTTTTCATCTATCGCTTGCACTTGGTACACACGAAAGACGCATAAGTTCGTTGGTTCGTGAACATGATCTTCATCTGATCTCCACCAAATCATGAAGCTCCTGCTTTGTTCCTCATGTTGACCGATGATAGATACCTTAGTTCTCTCCTTTCAGCGGGTCTCTTTCCATCAACTTCAGCTCATTTATTCTAGATATGGGACCTAGAGTTTTGTGAGTGACTTGAGGCTTGTCGTCATTACTGGCAGGCTCTCTTGCCATTGATAGATGGGAATACATCAATGTCTCCTAATCAATGGATTTCTCAAGTGTTCGACACCAACTCCTTTATTCACACTTGTAGAAATGTACTCGGTGCCTTGATACCTACTTTCATTATTGTTAGGTTGTCTCTCATTTGTTAACAGTATACCCCAATGACTGGTATTCAAACAATGTCTCATCATGTTCGACCTCAACTCCTTTTTTCACATGATGTAGACTTGCACCTTGGCAGATTGTGTAGAATACTTGAAGACATCACTATGTGGTTGCAGCTTTCCTGAGCTGTTGTTTCCTTTCATTACACCAACACCTATTAGACTTCAATGATCATGGGAGATCATATTGTACTTCATAGTATACAGATATCTTCAGATTGATTTTGAGACTGGTTTCACTAGGCCTTGTTCATGACTATGACATATTTTGACATGCAACCGCATTTTTATTTTCCTATTCATGGTCGTGAACACTTGTTTGGTATATTTTCCACATGGATATGCATTGTATTCTTGGCAGCCATGTATGCAAAGTCAGTACATAATGTAATAAGCAATTGAGTTCGTCCATCTAGTTCTCTACCACTCCACTTTTGGGTTATTTATAATGTATTTCGGGCATCGCAGATACTCCTCTGATATCACACATTAGGGGGCTTTTGTTTTAGCAATATTTGCCTCACTATTGATATCTTTCACAGAGGGCCTTTTTCCATTTCCCTATGCAGACTTACCATCCCTTTTTGATGAATCTAGAGATAAGAATATACATTTTTCCACATATACACTCCCTATCAGTTATACAATATGTGTATACGCAGGCTGATCCAATACAACCCACATATTATACACTCCCTATCAGTTATACAGGATGCATATATGCAGGTTGCCCCACTACAACCTGTGTATATCAGGATTTGTGCCAGAAAATACAAAATGAGGTCAGGTTTCCATGTCACTATAGAAGATCTCTTATCCTTGGCCTTCCATATACTGGAAACATTCTGACTTAGCCCTTCAATTGTATTCTGAAGGCTATAAGAGCACAATTTCGAGCTATGGAAAAGAGGAGAAAGAATTCAACTTTGAGAGAAAAGTTACTTTGGAGAAATTACTTCATATTGAGTCTACATCCCTTTTTCCCTCAAGTCTGAACACAGTGTTCAACCCCCAATATCTTTCCCTATTGTTGAGAGGAACTCATAGCCTCTTTCCTATGAGATTGGCTTTGGTGGAGGATTGAAGTGGTGGAGACCCAGTTGGAAGGAACTTGGTTTCTTGGTTTCAAACCGTGGCGACACGGAAGTCTGTAATGTTATCACTTCTGTTGATCAATTATTAATAGAAATACTCCTTTCCCATCCTATTGGTATCGTGCAAATATATGATTATTATCCATGGGCATGTTTGTAATGTTTATTAATGGATTATGCTATATGATGTGCTAACCCCTTTTATATCATCACTACGTACTTACTATGCTTGTTTGTTGAGAACTTCTTGTAGGTATAAAGCTTTTGGAAAAAGTGTTCAACGGTGGAACATCATCAAACATTGGATCGAGGTAGGCCTCTTTCCTATGTTGCAGATTAGTTTATATAGAATATGTTGTAATTGAGTTGATTTATGCAGTCATACCTGTCTGTTGTGGTTTACCTTTGGCCATAGAGAGTTTTTCCCTTGTAACAATTGTATCTATGTTATTTTGTGTTAAGAACCTGTTAATAATCTGTAGTATTTTCATTCGACTCATAAAATCTAGATCAGTGGTATCAGAGCAATATGCTCCTTGTCTTCTTAATGCATGTCCCTAATGAGCTCAGAGTACAAAGAGTTGGGTCTCGAGCTTGTTTCTCTTGAGGACAAAATCTCTCGCACGCCCAAGCGACCTCTCATGGAAGGAGAAAAGAAAGATGATGGGACAGAAGATCCTTTCAAAATGTTTTTTGAATAAGCCCTCACACAACAGAGGAATGAGATGATGGATAGCTTTGCGCAAATCCTTCGGCAACTACCAATAGGCGACGCATCTTTTTCGAGCGGAGGCATCGCCCCCTTCAAGGTACAAATAAACTTCAATATTCCTATATTTGAAGTTCAAATAGATGCAGATGTTGTAGACAAGTGGTTGAATCTACTAGAAGGGTATTTTTATAACCATAACTTTTTGAATAGATAAAAGATTACTTTTGCGCTCCTCAAAGCCATTCCCCATGTCAAAGATTGGTGGGAAAAATTTTGTGAGCAAAAGGAAACAAAGGAACCCTCATTATTTACAATCGTGGCCACCTAGGAATCATTTAGGGGTGTTATTAAGGAACAATACTACCTTTTCATAAGTTATAATGACTTGTATACCAAATGGACCACACCGCGGCAAGAAAGAGACCAAGCAGTGCCAAATTTCACAAATATCTTCCATACCTTGCGCACTAAACTGGGTATCAAATATTTAGAGCAACATCTTGTGCTCAAGTATCGTGGTGATCTGCATATATACATCCAGACTGAAATGGAATTTCTAGACATCTCATCCTTGGGCATAGCCTACCGATATGCCATCAAAATCGAGCAGAAGCTCAAACAAAAGATGTGGCAATTTGGGCCTTGGAACCCCTCATAGAAAAAGCCAGGAAACGATGGCCCCAACCCATAGAACAAAGAACAGAGAAAAGATGGACAGTATCAGGACAACTAGTCCAAGCCACAAGAAAAGAAGGACACCAAAAAGACAAAGAAAGATACCAAGAAGTGGTACGACTTCCATAAGAGCCCTTGGCATAACACTACTGACTGTCGCTCAAAGAAGTTGCTAGTGGCCGAAGTGAAAGCCTTTAAATCAGATGCAGGTTCTAACTCTGAGTCAGAACCAGAAAGGGGAAGATGGATCATTAACACGGAATGTAGTGCCACCATTGTTACCACCAAGCTCCAGCCTAGTGAACCAGACGAGCCAGAAGAAGAAGAGCACCTCTTCCATTCACAGATGTGGATAAAAGGCACCCCACTGCACTTCATCATTGATAGTGGTAGCCAAAAGAAAATCATATTAGCAGAGGTCGTCAAGTGGATGGCCCTACCAACAACGCCACAGACACAACCCTACACCATTGGATGGCTCCGCCAAGGAAGCGATCTCTGCGTCAGCCAACAGTGTCGACTGTCATATGAAATCAATCCCTTCAAAGACAAGGTATTGTGTGATGTTGCTCCTCTCAAAGTTTGTGATATTCTTTTCGGCCAACCTTATTTATGGAAACATCATGTTGTATATGAGTCTAGGCCTTGTAGTGTTATTATTACTTTGAACAAGAAATTGTACAGGATACCCGAGGCAGTCCCACCTAGTGTTATTTCCTTAATCTCTGCTAAGCAATGCAGGAAGGTCATCTCTCAGATGGGGAAGTTTGTCTTCTTCATGATTCACTCTCAAAATGAGCGAAATATCAAAGCCACATCCAGGGTCTCTATGACTGACCTCTCCACACAGCAGAAGCAAGTTGATAAGGTCGTGGAAGAATACTCAGATATCTTCTCCTCACCTATCGGGGTACCTCTACATTGTCAGGTCAAGAACCCCATTGATCTAATCCTGGGTGCACTGCTACCCAATGGGCCAGTCTATTGGCATTCTCTGTTAGAGAATGAGGAGATCAAGTGACAGATCCAAGAACTACTCCACAAGGGGAACATATGTCCCATATCATCACCTTACAAGAGCCTAATCGTGTTGGTACAGAAGAAAGATGGAACCTGGTGAATCTACATTGATTATCGGGCTCTGAATAAAATCACAGTCAGAAACCAGTACTCGATTCCCCGAATCAACGACCTCTTTGATCAACTCACGGGGGGAAAATACTTCAGTAAGATTGATCTTAAGTCTGGCTACCACCAGGTCCCGATAGAATAGACAGATGTATGGAAGACCACCTTCAAGTCAAATGAAGGCCCTTTTGAATGGTTGGTCATGCCCTTTGGTTTGACAAATTCTCCAGCCACTTTCATGAGGATGATGGACAATATCCTGTGACCATTCACCAATACTTTTGTAGTGGTGTATATGGATGACATTATCATTTATAGAAAGAATTGGGTCGAACACTTGCAGCATATTCAATAGGTTCTACACACCTCGAGGCAGCACAAGCTATACGCCAACTTGGAAAAATGCTCCTTCGGCATGGACAGGTTCCATTACCTGGGCTACATCATTGATCAACATGGCATACATGTCGATCCAGCTAATATCCAAGTCATCTGTGACCGGCCAGCCCCATCCACACTCACTGAGCTTCAGAGCTTCTTGGGCCTTGCCAATTTCTACCACAAGTTCATGTTGGGATTCTACCATATTGCATGGGCCCTTAGCCAAATAGCCAGGGGTGGTGGTAAGGAGAAGTGAGATCGGAAGAGGCTGAACCGCTCTTCCGATCTCACGCATCCCATTTATCTGACCCCCAATGCACAGCTACCAAATGGGCCAGTCTATTGTCGATATTTTATAGAAAATGAGAAGATAAAGCGTCAGATCCAAGAACTGCTCCACAAGGGGCACATTCGACCCAACTCATCACCTTATGGTAGCCCAACTATGTTGGTGCAGAAGAAATACAAGACCTGCTGACTCTACATTAATTATCGGGCCCTAAACAAAATCAAAATTAGGAACCGATACCTGATTCCCTGAATTGACGATCTCCTTGATCAGCTCAAGGGGGGAAAATACTTTAGTAAGATTGATCTAAATTTTGGCTACCATCAAGTCCCAATAGAACATACAGATGTATGGAAAACTACCTTCAAGTCAAAACAAGGTATTTTTGAATGGTTGGTCATGCCCTTTGGTTTGACGAATTCCCCAGCAATTTTCATGAGGTTGATGAATGATATCCTATGACCTTTCACTAATTATTTTGTGGTGGTGTATCTAGATGACATTTTCATCTACAACAAGACTTGGGCAGAACACTTGCAACATATTAAGCAGGTTTTTCACACTCTGCGGTAGCACAAGATATACGTCAACTTGTAAAAATGCTTCTTCGACATGGACAGGGTCTAGTACCTAGGCTACATTGTTGATGTGCATGGTGTGCATGTTGATCCAACCAAGATCCAAGTCATTCGTGACTGGCCAGCCCCAATCATGCTCAATGATCTTTGGAGCTTTTTAGGCCTTGCCAATTTCTATCGCAGGTTCGTGTTGGTATTCTCCCATATTGCATGGGCCCTCAGTCAAATAACCAGAGGTGGTGGTAAGGAAAAATTTGTGTGGGGCCTGTCCCAACAAAAAGTATTCGATGATCTAAAGAAACACGTGTGTTGAACACCAGTGCTCTCATTACCCGACCTGCAACAACCCTTTGATATCGAGACAGATGTTTCAGACTATGTTGTGGGCGGAGTCCTCACTCAACACGGCCACCCCATGACCTATCATAGTGAGACACTATCAAATGTCATCAGTAAGTAACCTACTTACGATAAAGAAATGTACTCCATTGTGCAAGCCTGCCACCAGTGGAGGCATTACATTCTCAGGAAGGAGACAGTCATTCACATTGATCATAAGTTGTTGTAGTTCATGCAAACACAAGGAAAATTCTAGAATGACTGCCATCAGAAGTGGTCCACATATTTGCAGCAGTTCCACCTCAACATCAAGTATAAAACAGAAAGTACCAACCAAGTTGTTGATTGCCTCGGTCAACCTCCAGTCGTGACACTCACCACATTGCTAGACTCTTGCGGCCATGAGACCTTCGGGTGGCCCCACCTCTATGAGACGGATCCCGACTTCGACAACACCTGCCAGATGTTGGGCACCAACACAACTGTCAATAATTTCCATATTCAGGACGGGCTGATGTGCCATCTAGGCCATCTCTACATTCCATCAAGTGAGCAAGCGAAGTTGATTTGGGAATCCCACTACAGTCGGGTAGCATGACACTTCGACATGGAAAAGACAGTGGCAATGCTTCAGTGACATTTCTACTGGCCGAAACTTCGATAGGATGTCAACAAGTATATCTGGTCCTGCACTACCTACATTATTTCCAAACTGACCATCAAGAAACAAGGCCTGTACACTCCTCTGCCTACTCATGATAGGCCCTAGGAATCCATCTCAATGGACTACATGTCGGGCCTCCCTTCCACCAAGCGGGAAAATGACTGTGTTTTGTGGTTGTTGATTGCTTTTCCAAGATGGCAATTTTGGTTGCCTGCAAGAAGAACATCACGGTGGAGGACACTGCCAAGTTTTTCTTTGAATGAGTGTGGGTACACTTTGGGATCCCACAAACCATTATCTCAAATCGGGATAGCCAGTTCCTCAGAACATTTTAGTAGAGCCTCTGGTCAATGCTGGACACCAAGCTCACCAAGTCCATTGCCTCCCACCCCCAGATGGATGACCAAACTGAGGTCATTAACCAGATGATTATGCACATCTTGTGCATGTACAATTCCAAGCACCCTCACACTTGGGATGAGAGTCTTCCCTATGTTCAACACAGCTACAACAGAGCCATACATAGCTCAACTGACCATAGCCCCTTTCATATGGGGTTGGGATTTCAACCATTGGGTCCCGTGGATGTTGCACTACCCCTTGTGGCCACCCAAGAAAAATCGTCGCATGCTCCAACTGCAGCTAACAAAGCCACCAGATTCATTGAACATATCCAACACATCCACCAACAAGTTTAGGATATTTTATAGAAGTCCAATGCCAAGTACAAGCAACACTGGGTACCACACCAGTTTCGGGTGGGAGACAAAGTTTGGTTGCACTTGTAGAAAGAACGCCTTACAGGGCCTCATCAAAAGCTTTGTCCACTCCTTTATGGGCCTTACACCATTACCAAGGTTGTGGGTGACAATGTTTTTGATCTCAACCTGCCCCCCTTCCTTGGCTTGCACCCAGTGTTTAATGTGGACCTCCTTCGGCCTTATTTTCTACCATTATTATACACCTTAGAGATAGCATAACAACTGATACCAACAGAGCTCAACCCTGAATGCATGGAACATGCATCCACAGATAATATCATGGACACACAAGTCAATGTCACTCACCAACATAGGATCCATCTTTATCAGGTTGTCAAAGTAGGGCAGCTTCTGCACTAAGGCAAGTGGCTCAACCGAGGCCAAATTTAGCAAAAAAATCCTCACCTGATGGGGGCACTCAATGCAATGGATACCATTTCTTCCTAAGGAGGTAGGATTGATCCAGGTGGATATCGGTGGCCACCCACCTTTTCCAACTAGCTCAAAACAGTTTTCTCACAATTTTGGCAATTTACTATTTTTAGCAGTTTTTAACTTCTAGGGTCAGTTTGAGGGCCTAAACAACGTATTTTCATGATCAAGAACCTCAATGATATTGAAAGATTCTAAATGATCCCCCTAAATGAATCTCCTCGTCAATACCTTTCCAACGAGCTATCGTGTGCCCTAAATAGAGATCGTATGCAAAAGTTACGACCCTGGGAAGTTAATGTACTAACTTACCCCAATGGGGCCCACATGACTTTTGGAAATTCATCTCCTATGGTTAGGTTTTTGGATGTCTAGGTTTTTGGTGTTATCACATATAGTTGTCAAGGGCAGTAGGTCATCCAAGTTTGTGGTCTGCACAGAAAGCGTTTGAGCGCAACATGCAAAGCAACTCATTTCGAGCTTAAAATACGAATAGGCGGGCTAAGTTTTGCGATGGTGGAGATCCCCTGTGAGGATCAGATTAGCAGCCCCCGAGTATTCAGAGTTTCAGAATTGCATGGAGTATAGTGCCATGAAAAGATTTGAAGCCCAAAGTGAGATGAGTCGTTGATCTTGAAGGAGCACGTGGCGTCTGATCCAAGTGTTCGGGAAAATAAGCTTCGGGAGTTTTGAAGTAGGAAGTGTGTAAAAGTCCTAAAGGCCCAAAGCCCCGAAGTAGATCTAGTCCATATGAATCCAGAATGCCACGCGTCATCAGATCTGTCACTCCGGGAGTTTTACTTTAGGAGTTTTGTAATGAGAATCGCACCAAGTTCCCGAAGCGCCTTTGGATATGAGCACCAAGTTATGGCTTGAGGTCACATGCAGAATGGAGTGAAGGAGATGAGTTGCGCCAAAGGCCGAAAGTGCCCATATTGATCACAAAAGAAGATCTGCATGGCCTCGAGGCATCGAGATTGACTCGAAGAAGTCGTGGGCACCGCCTGGAACATTCATGGGTGTCAGGTCTCATCCCGATCTCAGTGAAGGTAGTTAATGGAAATGGGGGCAGTGGTTGAGACCTTGTCTCACCCCATAAATGTAAAACAGGTTGAGGACAGCTGTGAGTGCATATTGGCAATCTGAATTTTCCTTCTGGATGGATTTTCCAGCAAAACACATAACTGAGGCGAGCTTGCGTCTGACATGAGAAGGCCTGCATAGTCTGACAGAGCAGGCACCGACCGAAAACTTTAAATGCAGTGGTCCGATCATGCTCCTGGTAGTTGCAATAGTTCTAAGTATATATGCTTAGTTTTGATATTTTGTTATGGTCGATGGTTGAGCTAGGCTCTCGCATTATAAAGCTTTGATGAAAGCTCTAGTTATTTGTTATGTAATAGGATTTGAGATTTCTTGTTTAATATAATTCAGCTTCTTTCCATCTCTCTGTAAAAGTTGTGTTAGAACACTCGGGAATGGATAATCCAGTCGAGGGTCGTATGTTGTTGTTATGAAGGTTTGATTTCAGCATTATTGTGACCATTTTTAATCAGATCGTTTTGTTATCTTCTTCCCTCTCACACTGAAGAGCTCAGGCATGGATGATCCAGTCGAGTTGTTGTAGCTGCATCGTGATGTATGTTTGATCATTTTGTTGTTATGACTGTGTTTCTTAAATATACTTCAGCGTCTGAAACTTTGAATCCAAGAGGATCTTGTGTTTGAGTTTTTCCTCCTTAGGTTGTTGGAAGACCTAATGTCCATAGCAGACCTCTACATTCTCCTCACCAAGTCTTTCTTCTATTTACCTTTCATCCAACTTACTGACTGAAGTTGATCAGGACCTCACTTGTCTATGCATTCCAGTCCATTTTTCTGAGTTAAAGAGATATCATCTTGAGTCTGCACCCATTTGACCTCTTTAAAATTATTTGTGACATACAAATTAATGGGTATTGGGCTTTCTCTCTCTGCAATCAGAGGGTGACTTCTAGTGCTAACATTTCTGGTGTCATTGTTGAGGACGAAAGTGAAGATATTTTCCCTGGGAGAACGACAAAGAGCTTATGATTCTGAAGGTGCATCAGATATTAGAACCATTGAAGATTGCAACTTGCACCTGGCGACTCCACCATCAAAGACTCCATTGGGGACGATCCTATTGACATAAAAATGACCATACTGAAGGGAAAGACCAGGTATCAGTTTATGATTTTTCTTCATGAAATCATGTTCTTCTTTATCAACTCATTTCTCTCTTTCCCTTCACATATAAAGAGGATTATCCTCTGCTTTGTATATTCAGATGACAATAAGCCTTCTTTCATTCATCCATCCTTGGAAGAAGAATACATGCCTTCTTCTTATGTTGTAGATGTCGATCCTGTGTCTTCACCTCAGCCTATTCATAAAAGTGGAATCTGTATTGCATTTGTTGATTAAGGTTGGTTGTCATTGATGTCAACCCTTGAAGAAAGCCTCATAGCACAAAGTTTTGGGTAATGGAACCAAGATTATTTCATGTAAATATGACTCATTATTGTTTTTTCATGGTTGATAAGAAGTAAATANTAAATATGGATGAACTCCAAAGTGGTCCCCTTATGGTGAAAGCCTTCACGGGAAGACGCTTTGCGGAGTAAGATAACCCATGCTTAATTATGGAATAATGAGATGAAGGACATTGAATTTGTTAGGGAAACTATCATATATGGATAGTGTTTTTCATTCCATTTCCGACGGTATGTGGAACGTCACATA
>CBVK0100247122.1:0-17436 GCA_900067695.1 Picea abies | reverse complement strand
CACTATTACCAAGAACTGAATGTTGATGAATGTTTACTGCTAAGTGCTCTGTTAAATGTTAGAATCACATATCTGTGTCCCAAATAAGGTTGCAGACATCTGATTCCTGCAACCACCCCTACCTCTATCTCAGGTGAGACTTCATCTGTTTCGCAGGTGTTGCCAAAAGGGCCAGCAGTTAAGGTTTTGTTGGTGTGTTGTTGTAGCATTGAACCCTGGGTTTTCCCCTGTGCCAACGAATGGTTCTGTTGTCGGGACCTGAAACTGTGATTGCTAGGAACTGATAAAGAAGAAGCTTTATGCAAAGATCCGACCTGAAACTGTGATTGCTGGGAACTGAGAAAGAAGAAGCTTTGTGAAAAGATCCGACTTGAAATTGTGAAAGCTTTGTGCGTAGATCTGTCTCTCTAGTGTGCAGTACTGTACTCAGTTTGTGAAGCTCTGTGCTAAAGAAAATAAGTTTGATATGAAGAAAAGAGGTAATATCATAACGCTTTGTGCTTTGATAAAGTTAATAATAGTGAAAAGTTTTAGATCTGGAAGCTTTGTGTTCTATAGAGGTAAGATTAGTGCAAATTTTTGTTTCTAAAGTATGAATCTAGGCATGTTTGATAAGATTTATCCTAGGTTGAAAACTAGGGCACTGATAAAAGAAAGAATATTTGATATGAGTAGATATGATAAAAATAATGAAAGATATGTTATACCTATGTATAGAAAGAATGTTTGGACTAACAAATGGATGATGCAGGATCCTAGAAAGATTTTTTTGTAGGTTAACTACTATGATCCTAGCGCACAGTATAGGAAAGGCTGGGGATAATTTAAGAGAAAGAGAGGATTAAACCTTTGTTATAGTTTCAAAAGATCGGGACATTTGGATAAGGAATGCCTTGGTATAAAACCTAGTTGCCTCTGTTGCAAAGCTATGGACCATGAAGTTTTGGATTGCCCTATAATGATTGCTCGATTTGAAAGGATGAATATGAGACAAGAATACCACGAGCCAAGTCATGCAACTGAGATTATGGTAGAACCCCAGAAAGAATCAGAGAAATTATTGCTACAGATGAAAGAAACCCTAAATGATCACCGACATATCAGTTTATCAGAGGTCTTCAAGGAAAAAGAATGTATTGAAGCAAGAATAGGAGACTTCGACATTGACTGTGTTCTAGATGAAGAAACACAAGTGAATATCATGACAGAAAGAACTTGGGAAGATATAGGAAGGCCTACTATGATTCCTTCATTGGGAGGAATAGGATTATTCAGAGGAAAGTTGATAAACCTATGTGGAAAGCTTACCCAGATATCTATGAGTGCTAATGGAACTTTGACAGAGGAAGAATTTGAAGTTGTTAAATTTATTGAGGACAATGCTCCATTTACTATGTTTCTCGAAAAACCTTGGATTGAAAGAGATTAGTCCAGAAAGGAAAAAAGAAAGTCTTAGAACAAAAGAAGCAAAAGTTAAAAGATTTCATGACTAGGAAGATCAAAAACTTAATTAAAGAACAGGAGAACCGAGCAAAGCTATTTAAAACCAAAGACTGGAATTTCGAAGCTAGAAGAACACTAGAAGACCCACAAAATATTGCAGTACCTATTCCAACTACAGATGAAGTATTACCCTTGATTTCTAGGAGATAGTCTCAACAATGCGAAGTTACTATGCCAAAAGAAGATAAGAATCAGAATGGAAAAAAGAATTTTGAGATGAAGCTCACCGAAAAGAAGGTTAGAAAACTAAGTAAGAAGAAAGCTAATCTTGAAAAGTTACAGAAGGTTCCCGAGGGAACTTCACAGAAGGAAAATTTACAAAATTGGAGCTTCACCGGAATACCAAAACAATGTCACATGACACTTCACCATGGCGAAACAATATAGCCATTAGAGACAGTATAACCATTCGATTGACGCCTCGAATGGGAAGAAAAACATTAATGGTTAGACAAATTTCCACCAGACCATTGGGACTGCGCCGTAACGGACATAACTGAGTAAATGAAGGCTTCTTACCCATTGCAAGAGATCCGTTACCAAGTATCTATTTATCCCGTTGCGGCATGCACCGAGAACACTTTTTCTAACCGTGATTTTGAGCCCCCCATATTAGTTGATTTTCACACAATGGTCATCGTGCTTTTTCCATCTATCCCATTACATTGAGAGATTACTCTCCGACCCTAAGATTTTCGAACCCGAGCGTGTATGTTGAACGAGTTCAGCATGGAAGAGAAAATTGTCGAGGAAGTTCTCATCAACCTCATGACCAAAAGAGAAATGTCGATGTATGCAAGTATACAAGCGTCATCGATGAGAGGACTGCAAGCCTCTCCATCGACTGCTTGCAGAGATAGATCATCCCAACCATCAATAGAAAAGTGAACCACACACCTTACAAAGATTCCAACCCTTGATGAAGTTCAACGCAGATCGACATTTCATTTACATTACAGAGAGAGCCAATGAACATAAGGATCAACTCCAGTCATACTATAATCTCATGGAAGAGGATATTGAGGATATAACTAAGGACTGGTCGACAGACCTCCTTATTCCAGCAGACCCTGCAGAGATGTCCGACCCTGACAGCCTAGAAACCGCGCATGATACACTTGGACCCAGAAAAACGAAGAAGACTGAAGAGGTCTAAGACCTAAGAAATTCCTCAGGGAAGACTGCTTCCATATTACCTGAGAGAGGAGGTTATGAAGATGTAGAAGAGATGAAATACAGAGAATCTGAACAAAATAAAGGCGAAGTAACACTGCCGAGAGATGAGACCAATCTCCTGAAGAAGAGGAAGGTTTCTCCCCAGAAACCCTCTTCGCAGAAGAAATCCAAAGCCTCTGTGACCAAGATGAAGACTATGCTTATTGTTGATGATTGATTTCATCATCGCAATGCTAAATGATGCCTTGCTGTAAATCATAGAGAAGAAAGAAGCTAATCAAGAGGAAATGTACGATATAATCGAGGTCGAGCTCCGAGGAGTACAACAGGATCCTTAGTCTAGTCGCGTAGTCTCCACTGCGCCCCTGCCATCAGGTGAACTAGTGTTGGGGGATGAGTCAGCCCAACTCTGTCAAGTAGATGATACGATCGAAGATCATCTTCATCGTGCACAAGAAGAAGCAGAACAAGCCACCCAGGCCTTGAAGCAAGTGCAAGGCATACTCATAGAACAATGTAGAGTTGCAGAAGAGGAGAAGGTTTCTCTTCAGGAAAAGTTTGAAGAAGAGAAAGTACAAATGCAACAAGAAAAAGAACAATTGCTCACAGAGCAACTTGAAGTAAAGGAAGTAGTTAATAGATCACTCCACTATGTGACAAGCTTAAATCCACAAGCTGAAGATCGAGTCACGCATCAAGTAGAGCATATCACATAAGCTGTCCAACAACTATAGCAACGAATAATAGATTTAGAGCTCCACACTATACATGACACCCTGCAAGATGTAAGGGACCAAAGAGAAACAACTGCTCGAAGCACAGTCAAAAGAATAAAATCCCAGTTCCCCTAGAATGCAAGCAACTGAGTGATCATAGTGCCCAGATGTATGATCAATTCACAGAGAATCCAGAACTGAAGGTACTAGAGTCACAGCTCCAGGAAGCGAAGTATCAAGTAGAGAAAATACAGGCATAGTTGAATCCCCTGTTAGTTGTGGAGATATTGAAGCGATCCCAAGAGCAACACACTCCCCAACAACAGGTTCACACTATTCAGAGCAAGGTCATGGAAGTGACTCAGAGGCTCCAACCTGTACAAGATGAGGATTACCAACTATTCACAGAGATAGAAGGTTGAGGAGTAGAACTGGAGCAAGTTATTACTACACCTGAACAATGCCTAGAGGACTTGTGAATGAGGCAGTCATTCAAGAATTCGCAGAACAAGAGGTTGTAGAACAAAAACAAGTCAAAGTAGCTCGATCCAAGATCGATTCTTTTGAAGTAGAACTAGTTAGGTCAGAGTGACTCGGGATGATTCATAGGTGAGTGTTGAGGGACTGTTGGCCCTTGAACAAGTTTTGGGAGATCCTTGGTCAAGCTTTATCTATTTTGGGACTTCGACAGCTTGTCGAAGACAAAGCGCAATATGAAGTGGAGATCACAGGATCTCAGCCCCTTTTTAGGGATTTTTGGGTTTTGGGATCATATAATGGGTATGGGAATGTTAGCCCATGGGTTTACCCATGCTTAGGCCTATTTTGTAATCTATATAGAAGACTAGGAGATGTAATGAGAGAAAGTTGTAATGAATGGCTAAGTGATAGGGTTGGATCTGTGTGATCAAGAGTTGTTGACGCTTTGTGCATACTGTGTGAGACTTGCAGAGCTAAGTGCAAGTCATTGTAAAAGACTCTAGAAGGTTGCATACTTAGATCTACCTAGGGAAGGAGGGTCTAGCAAGCTACGCAAATATCCTGTCCTCTATGGAGTATGGTTTTGAGGCTCCCTGCATGTAATCTATTGAAGAAGCTAATAAAGAAGAGAAAGATTTGGTGGACGTAGCCCCAGGTTGAGGGTGAACCACGTATATGCTGTGTTGCTCTTCTTTGTGTAATGTGTTGATGTGATTATATGTTAATATGATTAGTGCTTTAATATAGATAGACATATCTATTGATTATTTATGCTTAATGATTTATATGGATGGATGTTAGATCTGACTTACATACATGTGCTCAGTGATGGAATCTGTTAGGATCTGATCTGTTCATCATGCTAAGTGTTGTTAGATGCTAGATCTAGTTGAATACTATGATGCTCTATAATTAGGGTTTAAATGCATTGTAACTAAGAAATGGATATTGATGAATGTTAGAATCACAGATCTGTGTCCCAGCTAAGGTTGCAGACACTGGAGTCCTGCAACCACCCTTGCCTCTACCTTGGGTAAGACTTCATCTTCTTCGCAGGTGTTGCCGAAAGGGCTGGTAATTAGGGTTTTGTTGGTGCTCTCTTGAGTGTTGAACCCTAGGTCTACCCCTATGCCAACAATTATCTAGCTTTGTCTTTGTTCTTTCTCATGTTCGTTAATACATGAAAATAGGTTACTGAGTACAATTTTATCTATTTTTCAGACTCATAAAACCTATACAAAAAAGTAACTCTTTGGAGTTTCTTTTAAGATATTTACAGACTCCCTAAAAATGAAAAGATTTTCGAGTGGGATTGCTTCCTTTTACACTCATTAAAAGGTTTGAAAGGGAATATTTAAAGTGGTAGTTTATCTCTTTTTTAGCCTTGAGAGACTAATTAAAAAAAATGACAACTCTAATCAAGCATGATTAAAGACGTTCTCCCCTGTATTGTTTTAAAAAAATTTCAATATTGGGAGACTAAATTTACAAAAAAATCATCCATGGAGTCGTCTTTAAGTTATTTTCAAACTCTATAAATGTGAGAAACCATCGATTTTACCTTATTTGGGCTCATAAAACTATGCGTCAAACAACCTATTTGATTCCAATCTACAGGACCCATACATGACCGAACCCTTACTTGTTCGGATTTGTTAAACATGTGAAGAGGAACTTACCAAAGGTGTGTTATACCGAGTACTCATTATCCTCCTTGATTTTGTTTAAAAATAAATAGGTATTCATCTATCTGGATGGGGGAAAATATTTAAGGAAGTGGGTCAATGTTTTGGAATCCTTTATGGAAGTTATTGTCTCCCTTGAACATGGCACCTATTTTCATCTCATCTACAAGTTGGGTAATCTGCTTGTCTTTGAGTCATACCAATTCTATGTCTCGTCATACGTTTTTGTTCCAATCAAAGGGTTCTCTTATTTTCCATCACATTATGTTCTTGGTACTTGTTGAGTCAATGCTCCCAAGTCAGTTGTTGTGCTTCATGATTTTCAAGGGAAGTTTCACTTCAAACCATCCATCTGCAGTATTACCAATTCTTCTTTCCCATGTCAGTCCATACTCATTTGATACACCATATCACATCACTTTCATGTGTTTGTTTCATTTCAATGATGGGAGATACATCAAGGCCCTCCTTTGACATGTATTTTCCTGTCGACTTCAACACATTATCTGAGAATTAGACTTAAAAACTAGTTAGTACCTTGGGTCCTACATGCCTCAATGACATTCCTCCTTGCTTCTAACAGTAGGTTTAAATCATTGAAATCTAATCGAATGATTCCATGAATGTTCGAACTCAACTCATTTATTCACATTCACTGGAATGCACTAGGGTACCTTGGGATTCATTTTCACCATTGGTGATTTCCCTTGCACTTGTTAACAATATAAATCAATGTTCAATAATCAAGTGGTTTCTACTGTGTTTGAAATCAAATCATCTATTCACATGGTTATATTCGTACCACATTGGGATTAGGACGAAGACCCTAGGTTGGGAGCTCACTCCATTATGTGATTTTCATAGGCTATGATGGAGATCATTTGAGAATGTAAAATATTTCAGTACAATCACTGTGTTGGCGATCTTACTGATAATATATACTATCACATAGATCCACTTTGTATTGTTCCATGTCTATGTTTTATCATCTCATAGCTCCAATATGTATTTTTTGTGTCTGCGATCAGTTCATTTCATGGAGGTATGATGTTTGGGTTGTGGCGACGTTGAGTTGAGCCAGTTGTGGTGTAGAGTAAATGGGGGAGGAATGGGGGAAATGATTTTGGAATATATGGGAGATACCAGATATGGGGGGTGAGGGGTGCGTGAAGAATTGTGTGATTGATCTAGTTGCAAGAGTTTGAAAGAAGAGTCTATAATTGTATCTACTCTAGCGAGGATATCATGGTATTTTTTAGGGGTTTGTATAGGTTCAGATGGACCTGAAACCCTTGGTGGTGTGATGTAATCGTCTGATAAATGGATCTGATGGGTTTCCATGCACACAATGTCTTCATAGGGTACAATAGGTAGATGCTGGTAATTGGTACCAAGTTTAGATTCTTTGACATAGTTTACTTGAAGAAGGAGTGGATCGAAAGAGGTGGATTTGCAGTGAGTACAAAACCCTCTTGAAATATATCTCCTTCTAGGTGTTCATGCAAGGGGGTAACAAAACTTTCATCCTCAGAGTGGTTTTCCTCTCGAAGGTGATCTTCGGGTGAATTGGGAGGTAAAAGTTCATAATTTAGTGGAGGAAAACCTAGCATCCTATGATACCCATGAAAGTTTGGATTGGCCAAGATTGAGATATGACAATGATAATCCTAAATCCAACTAAATAAAAGAATCATCACGTGCTAAAAAAATCTAGAAATCTAACAAACAAACCAAATATTCTCGCCATGAGCTCATTAGTTAGTGATGAAATCCAACATTGTGGGAACATATGAGAAGAGGCGAGCATAAGTGAGTGGATTAGTTACATTGGAGGACTTCTTAACAAACTTACAGCTTGGTGAAATTTTCTCGACAATCTATCCGTGGGTCTCCCTCCAAGGAGCCCGAGTGAGTTTGACCAACATCTGATCCAATTACAACGAAAATTCCCCTTCGACATCACCTTGTGTAAGAGCCCTAAATATTATGGAAACTAAGGTCACCATATCACAGTAAGCCTCTAGGTGGGTACAGTTAACAGTCAGGTCTGACAATATGGGAAGGAATATCAAGTCTGAAATTCCTCAAGAGGACTAAGAACAAAAGGACCATAAAAATATTCATAGGACCCCGAACGGATTCAAGATTCATGAAGTTCTAGGACCAAATGGAAAAAATCGATTCTCAAGAAGAATCCCAATATACTATCATTCCTCTACATTCGGTTAAGCCTCAGAGGGGTAATATATGTTTCCCAACCTTATCCACCCTTGTGTGTAACCCCTGTGTGAGAGGGGGATCCCGGGTATGCCTCTACAAAATTTGGATTTAAGAACTCTTTAATATTTTATGGTTTGTTTTCGTGGTCTTGGAAAATTTACTCACTTATCTTAGTCCAAAGACCCTATACCTAGAATATTGTTGGTGTTCTTAGAAAAGAAAAGGTCTAGTTAATTTTATTAACGCATGTTCATTTTTAAGTCTTTTCTTTAGTCAATAGGTCCATGGAAGTGAAACTTATGATATGTAAAGAATTGACTCCAAAAGGATGCAAATGGATGCAATTTGAATAGTTTTCCTTTCAATGAATCCTATTTATGAGAGGGACAAAAGAATCTTGATTTTTTATTTGTATAAAATAAAACACCCTAATGCATACTGATTTCTATGTATTCTTGCAAATGAGACAAAAGGACAATTTTTTCAACCAAACTCACAGAATAATTTACAAAATTCCCAACCAAGCATAAATTGTTTCAATGATATTTTAAATCACTCTGAATGAAATTATTTTTGTTTCTTTTATTTTTTCAAATGACATGAAAATGAAATAAAAAAACCTCTTCAGCCTTTGATTTCAATTAACCATGCTAAAAAACGAATTCAAAAGATGGAAGAAAAGAAAACCAAGATTGCAAATTTAAAGCACACCAAAAGATTTTAAGTCTAAACAACAGTTTGAATGCAAATTTAAAGCACACCAAAAGATTTTAAGTCTAAACAACAGTTTGAAAAGTTCTCAAATGATTTCGGAAATGACAATGACTCAAACTAATGAAAGATAGACTTATATAATAAAATAGTAGACTTTGTAAGAAAAATATTCTCAGGAAGCTATAAATAACCTTCTACTAGATTGAAAGGATTAAATTAGGTGATCTTATTTGTACCTATTAGTCACATAATATGGCCACACTAATAATATAATTGCATAAATTAAAAAAAAAATTGACACAAAATCAAAGAAACAGTCTTAATACAAGTCTAGAGTTTTGAAGGAAATCGGTCTAAAAGTGTCTGGATGACTTTTTTGAAGAATACCTCTTCAAAAAATCAATTTTAAGGGGTCCATCGCTCCCTATAGAGGGAGACAGTGTTTATGGGTCGTGACCCACCAAGAGTAACAATGTGACCGAAGAGTGTGGTCTCTCTTATTAAACATGGGAGAGAAGATGGTCATTGCTACAAAGGCGGGAAACTGTGACCAAGAAGGCTTTGGACACTCTGTGTGGACAGGGAAGTTGTGACCAACTCAAAGAACAAAGAAAAATTTAGATCTAGGATGAGATCTATCAAATCCAAGATAGTGGTTTCTTCAACTAAACTCGGGAAAGAGCATAACAAAGTCTAGCAATTAGATTGAGACATTTAATGGGTAAAAATATCGTAAAGAAATCATGTAAAGAAGGAATAAAATCACATCGGAGGTGATTTCCCTAGTATGGTCGCTAGTCTGTTGTAGGGATTCTATACTCTACAGGAGCTGACCTCCCTTAGGTTCTTCCTATACCTAATATAGGAACAAAGATACAAGCAAATGATGCTTATAAACTTGATAATATGTCATGATCTACAGATATCTCAATTCTCTACCAATGAAGACACAAACTTACATGAACAATCGTTTAGAGGGAAATGTCCAACATGTATTCTATTAATCAAGTAAGAAATATTATAACTTGTAGGTGTAAACTGAAGGCATATATTTATTCCAATCTCCTTGACCACACCTTGCCACCAAAATGCCAGAGTAACTTTGCTATTTTTTCTCCCTTTCTCCATGGAAATGGATTGGTTCTTATAGGGCTTTATATATAAGGCCATATGCTTAATATGATAATATCTTCAGGCTTATACTGTAAGTCTTCTCGAGACTAAACCCATAGAAAGTAGAGTGAGGTCCCATCCATCACAACCAAGTCCAAAAAAGGGAGCTTCTAGGCTCGCTCATGACCTAAGTAAACAGAAAGAGTGACCTGGTCATGAATTGGTAGTCTAGAAAGGGCGACCAACCCCTTTGGTCACATGATTGAGGAATGACAAGGGAGAACGAAGGGATATTAGGCTAGAAACACAGTGAGAAGATGATGAAAGATGAGTGAATTTGGTAGGTGACCTCTAGGAGATAATGTCTAAGTGATTATGGGGTTAATAATGCTATAACAGGTATGTATCCACATTGTATCTCTGGTGGCCATATCCTTAGTCAATAATCTCATGGGTATGTATTTTATTGGTTAGAAGCCATGTTTTGATTTATCTCGTATTCTGATAATATGTATTCCTACCTTGAAAATGGAACATATGTGTTTATTGACTAATGATTGTTTGCATCTTCAACCCGATTCTTCTACTCCAACAACCTTGAATTGAATAATTTGTAAAGTCTTTCAGCCATCGGTTTCTCTTTTGACCTCACACTTTATGGGGCATATGTTACACGACAAAATGTCACACTTAAGTGTTTCACCTATTTACACCTAAGTGCTGCAAGTGTCGTAATGTGCCGTATGCACCTTACTAAGTGTCACATGTACTTTAATAAGTGTCACAACACCTTGACACCATGGAAGAACATTTGTCACAATCCCTAGTCAATGTGGAGGAAAAATGTATCACATGAAGGTCAAAATACTATGTTCACATGAATTATTCATTATTATTCATAAAAAGGAATTTAATTTTTTGTGAAAATCCNNCTCACATTTAGTTTCCTAATCTCAAGGAGAAGTTGAGAATCTCATGGATGATTTATAGATTTTATCAAACCAAAATACTAATTTGGTGGATTTTGATAGATATCGCCTCCTTAAAATCCTTGAGATATATGTTCTCCCTAAAATCCTTGAGAGATATGTTCTCCCTAAAAATCTTGGAGATCCAAATTTAGTGGATCTAGTGATTGATCTTCTCCATGGTGGTTAAGCCTCCAAATCCTATATAATGAGTGATTTCCATGGTGAAGGAGGGAATATTTGATGTATCAAACCTTTGGTACCGGGGAAGTAATCAGTAATAACATTTTTATTTTTATCTTATGTTGTTCATGCAAAGGGTTGTATGAGGAGGACCACAAGGAGCCATTGCATCTTCACTCTAAGATTGTAAGTACTTTATTTTGGTTCTCAAATTAATATACTTGGCATATTTCATTCAAGTATGTGTATTCTTGCATCTACTTGTCTATTGTTGTTCAAATATTCATAGGTATATCTGTTTAGTTGATTATATAGAGTAGAAGGAAGGTATCTTTGTTGTTTTTTGAAGGATTGAAGAGCTTAGGAATAAAGCTCAAGATTTGGAGCATCAAAGGACAATCATCAGAATAAGTTATGTCACAGTTATCTTGTCCTCATTTAATTAGCTAAATTATATATGAAAGGAATATAAAAACCATTTGTACTTTTCTATCCTGGTAATAGGGGTCCAATAATCCAAGGGAGATTTCACCTGTCTGCAGGGGAGATACTCCACGAATGGTACTACTACCGACATCAAGCAATCATCCTTGATTTCTGACCTTTTCACTAGATACCGCTTCAAGAGTTATTGGGTTAAGAATGGTAAGGGTCATGAACTCACAAAATCCCGAAGTGGAGAAAATCCTCCAACCATCAGATCAAGGGAAGGAATTCAGGAGCATTGTGGATTGTATATTGACGATCCATTGAGAACCTTTCTTCACTATTCGATCAACTAGTGGGGAGGCATAGCAAGCACTTTGGTGAAGTATTGATCTAGGAGATATGAGGTTCGAGTGGTGAAACCATCATGAAGGTTTAAGGCTGAAGTATTTAGGGTGGGGAATTTTGGGGCTTTGATACTTCACGACTCCAGGACTCCGGGAGATTCAAGGATATAGGAGGGGGTTTTAAACACCAAATCATCGAAGTGTTGAAGTCTCCCATGTTGTATTTTCCAACTACGATTAGATGGGCCCATGTACACTATGGTGATGTGGCATGCCTGGATAGTTCAACATGGCTCCATGGGATTGGTCACAATTTAGGTGTGGGACCCCCCACCCTTGTCAATTCTAAACCATGTGTTAAGTGTGGAAAAATATCAACCATTTGATCTAAGGGTGGATATATCCCCACCAAATATTTTTGATTAAAAGGAGACTTCATGGTCTCCAGGGATGTTGTAGACCTATACAAGAATGATGAAGGGTCAAAGACCCAATATTCATGAAGACCGGGAGATACTCCTTGGAACCAACAACCACTTTATCTCTAGGGGATGATGACCCAAGTCATTATTGTGCCACGTTTTTGTTAACGAGAGAGGTTAAGCTACGTTGATGCCACGTGGTGAAGGGGATGTCCCTTGGCTAATGACACCCCATAAAATTTGAAAGTCTATAAATTTCAAGCCATGGATTGATGTTAGGTAAGGTTTTAGTCGTTGGAAATATCTCTTTGAGAACACGTCAATGGTGTCCTAATTCAAGGAATTTAGGGAGTTGTAGGAAAGTGAAAAATTTGTACCCCCATCCATCAAAAGTGTACTTATGGGGTTGAGTGTGTGACATAGTGGTATCAAAGTAGGAAAAAACACTTGTCCTGATTGGGCTCATGAAAGAGAGGAATACAATCCTAATCAAAAACCTTTAAGGGGTAGGGAACCCTCCCCTACCCCTCTGTAAAATATTATTTAAGATTTAATACTGAAAAGAGTGAGCCCTTTTGTTGTTTTTACATGTTTTAAAACTGAAATGCATATTATTGTTATGTGTGGAATAATGAAGCTAATTTTACCTTACAAAAATTAATTGTGTTGTTCATAAAATTAAGGGAAGCTAACTAATAAAAAATGTTTTTATCAACACTTAAAACATTCATTGGACAACAAGGAAAACTATAATGTGAAGAATGGTGATACACCATGAGTTGGGAGAAAAATCCCATAATAAAGAAGAAGAATCTAATAAGAGGAGAGTGGTGGAAACCCGTCTAGATTTAGCTAAAATTGTAAGAATCCTTTTGGAAGAATTGTAAAGTTGTAAGGAAGAGAATGAAATATTGATAAAAGAACAGGAGAAACAAATTGAAATTAATGAAGTCATGTTGCAAAGCCTTTCAGACATACAAAGGTAGATGCAACATGGGCCATGGCCATTAATGTGGATGAACATAATACTAAGAAAAACCAAACTCCACCTGAGATACAAAATCATGGCCTTGAAAATAGCAACATGAGAAGAAGCACCTCAAAGAAGGCCAAACATGGAGCCAAGAAACATCCTAATGTCAAGAGTTCACCTAAAGAATCCTCTAGCTAGGAAACTGACAGTTCTAAGGAATTGTCTAACATTGAGACTAGTTCGCCTTTTCAGGGGAGAAGAAAAAGGATAAAATGAGCTAATATCCATGGCCCTAGAGAGTTTAAGAAATCCAAGCCACCCATTTTTTATTGGGATATTTAGAAGGGGGAGAAGCAAAAGCTTGGCTACTTGGCCTAAATAAGTACTTCAGAGTCCATGACTACTCTGAAAACTTAAAGTTGGCCTAAATAAGTACTTCAGAGTCCATGACTACTCTGAAAACTTAAAGACTGAAATATCCATTCTCAACTTGAATGGAAAGGCCTCCATTTGGTGGGAGGGCCTTAGAAATGTGAAAGGAATCCAAGAGAAGGAGTTGTCCTGGAAAAAAAAAATTGAGAAATATTTCAATAATAAATACCTATCTGAGAGGTACTATGATGAAAAGACTAAGGATATTTATGAACTCAAGTTAGGATAGATCACCATGGATGGGTATGTCAACAAATTTCTTGAGATAATAAGGTATGTACCTTTCATCAAGGATTAAAATACAAATATATAATAAGGTATGTACCTTTCATCAAGGATTAAAATACAAATATACAACGATTCATTAGTGGAATACCTCAATCCTTTTGAGACAAATTCGATTTTGATGAACCTAAGACCTTACAAGATACTATTAGGAAGGAAAGGTACTTCTATGAGTAATTAAAGCACAATAAAGAACCTCATAAAGATTGGAAAAAGGAAAGTAAATTTCGATTTAATAAGAAGAGGTTTAAACCCTCAAGATTTAACAATCCTGGGAAAGGCTCTAAGATGAGCCTTCCTACTAAAAGTGTGTATCAACACAATTTTCCATCTGAAAGTGGAAATAAAAACTTTGGATCAACCACATGAAAGCATGACATGACAAAGAGATAATCGTTGAGATGTTGGGGTTGTGGAGAAGGAACTTTGTTGAGGGAATTCCCATATAGACAACAAGACAATAGGAGCGTCTACAACATATAGGAAGATACCACTTTCAGTGATGTGGCCAGGAGCATGCCACAAATTTATGTAGCCTTGGATAATAGATAAGTTGATCACCAAGCTATAGTAGTGGATATGGAAGATATGATTTCCAACCATCCTATTTCCATTTTGATTGAACCTAGTTCAAATATGAGTTATGTTGCCCCTTGAATTGTTTAGAAATGTAAATTGCAGCTAGAAAAACATGTTAATTCATGACTGGCACAACTAGCCACTGGAACAAAAAGAAAGGTAACAGAGGTCTTACCAAAATTCCAATTCATTTTGAATGGGATAGCCACCCATAAAACACTAAACATACTTCCTCTAGGATATTATGACATGCTTCTTGTCATGTATTGGTTGGCTGCCCATAAATCCAATTTAGACTATTACAATAAAAAATTAGAGTGTGAAGATTAGGAATGAGAGAAAACAACCCTACAGGGAATTAAAAAACCTGTCTCAATGAGAAAAATATATTCCCTCCAAGTGAAGAAGTATTGCAGAAAAGGATTCCCTTTGTATGCAATACAAGTCAAGTGAAGAAGTATTGCAGAAAAGGATTCCCTTTGTATGCAATACAAGTAATGAACTATATTGAGAATATCACAACAATATTAGAGGAATAACCTATATTAAGAGTGTACAAAGATATATTTCCATAAGAGGTAAATCCAAGAAGAGATATTGATTTCTCAATAGAACTTGTACCCATAGTGGTGCCAATGTATAAAGAATCCTATCGAATGGTTACACCTGAGCTAGTTGAGCTCAAATGACAACTGAAGGAGATGTTGGACAAAGGTTATGCCTGACATAGTGTGTCCCCTTGGGGAAAACCAACTTTGTTTGTAAAGAAGGAGTATGGAACACTTAGGTTGTTGATAGACTATAGACAACTCAACAATATGGCCATTAAGAATAAGTATTTCTTGCCACAAATTGATGACCTACTTGACCAGCTCAGGGGTGCTACACTATTCTCCAAAATTGACTTAGGTTCAGGACATCATCAAGTATGAACTAAGGATGAATACATCCATAAAAAAACATTTAGGACAAGATATGGGAACTATGAATTTGTGGTGGTGCCATTTAAGCTTACCAATGCACCAACCACCTTTATGTGCTTGATGAATATTGTACTTAGTAAATTCCTAGAAATATTTGTTTTGGTATTCATAGATGACATTTTGATTTATTCTAAGAGTGGGGAAGAGAATGAGGAACACCTCAAGTCAATGCTTCAAGTGATAATAAAACAAAATATCTATGCAAAGTTTAGTAAGTGCGATTTATTTTCAAAAAGGGTTAATTACTTAGGCCATGCATGTAGCATCCTCGACCAACCCAATGCTAGGCTATTCCACATGAATTACTTTTTGAATTGTATATGAATTTAAAGCCGTACAAATACTATTAAAACACACTCTTTTATACATAATAATAATGGAAATACACATGCAGCATACACAGGAAAAACCCATAAGAAAAAATGCATAAATAAAGTTGCAACATGCAAGTTAACACAAAATTGACACTTATCTTTGATAGAATGACCACCAAATGTGTGCATACCTTACATGTTCCTCCTAGCCTTAGACCATGCTTCTTAGAACTCTCAGTAGTGGGTCACCTACAAGATGGGACTAAACTCCACCTAGGTAAAGGAATTCTTAACCAAGTTGATGTAGCTCAGAAAATAGGAAAAAATATCTCTCATATGACAACTCAAACTGAAAACCTACAGTCTCTCATTCCCCACATTCCTATCCCACCCCATAAAATGTGCCCCTTCTCTGCTCAACAGTCCTTTAGCTGCCCCATTTCCTTTCGTAGCTTCAACAACAGGCCAGAAAAGAAGTCTCAGAGCCCCGTAGCTGTAGTTTGGCACCTTCACGAAAAAAAATTCCCATCAATTCTCTCACCCAGAGATAATTTCTCATGGTCTTGAAAACCCATCTCTTTAGTATCCCATAGGCCTGAAAAACCACTTCTTCAGTCCAACTCTTCAGTTAATCAAGTACAAGAACAAGTGCATGTATAATACTGGTTCGGGAAGGTACAAGTACACTGCTCATGAAAGAGAGGTACCGTGGAAAACTGAAATAGGTGAAGGAAGGAATGGATCTAATGATGGTATCCCCCCAAAAATGCACTAATTACAAGCACTTTGTATGCATGTGCCCAACCTGACACTTGTCAGGTTGAGACTTACTTTTTCCCACTTGTCCCCATCCTTAGAACTTATGATAAAAATAATTATCCATACTTTATATTTTAAGGAATATTAGTATAATATTCCTTTTTGGTTCAAGCTCCCTAGATCATCCCCTTAACCTTAAGTTTTAGCCTCCCATTCCCTAACTAGTGGATTTTAGGCCCCTATACTCTTTTACATGGTTGTTCTAGACACGATGATGTGTTTTTCATTAATATTTGCATGTGAATACATTTACATTTACATCACAGATATACTTGTTCTTTCTACATCCTAGCTCACCAACCTAAGTACAGTTGTATTTACATTTACAGTTGGGGTTCAACCTAGGGGTATTACGTTCCCCTCCCTCTTATTTATGCACTATCCTTAGTGCAATATATATACACATATACAACCAAAATTTCAAAAATCCTCAAAACGATGTGGGTATTCTTCTCTCATAGCATCCTTGTTCTCCCAAGTTGCATATTCATGACTATATCAGGTCCATTAGAACTTCACTAGATCTATGGCTCAATTATGGAGCTACTTGATATTTCGTTCCAGTATGCACACCATATGCACTTTAAAGGTCCCTTCTTTCTCCACCTGAATCAAATTCCAATCAATGACATGATTAGCATTAGGTGTATACTTTTTAATAAATGATACATGGAATACATTATGAATAGACATTGATGCATGCAAGGCAAGGATGTATGCTGCAGGCCCACTCCTTTCTAGGATTTCAAATGGCCTACAATAACTTGCTTCCAACTTTGAACAATTTCCTAACTTCACGAAACTTCTGTTGGACTTTACATCCAAGAATACATGGTCACCCACTTTAAATTCCCTGTGAGTTCTTCACTTATCAGCATATATTTTATGCATGTCTTGAACAAACTTTAAATTTGATTTTATTTTCAACATTTTCTCTTCCATTTCCTTGAGTAATTTTGGTCCAATCACTTCTCTATCTGTTTGGTTGTCCCATCTTACCGGTGTGCTTCACCATCTGCCATAATGTGCCTGAAACAGGCTCATCTTTAGAGATGCTTGGTACCCATTGTTATAAGAAAAATCTACTAAGTGTAGGTA
>CBVK0100247121.1:419-17436 GCA_900067695.1 Picea abies | reverse complement strand
CCTGTGTGCTTGTAGATGGTGTACCAGTAGGCTGTGTACCAGGATCCACATCGATCCATTGTTCTTTGTCTACAAGAAGGTTCTCCATCTTGAGCTTCCATAGCTCAAATTTTTTACTGTTGAACTTCTCTATCTCGATTCTAGATGATCTTGCCATTCCTCTTACTTTACTTGAATCTCCACTGCAAAGGCTCCCACTAAACTCAGGTTTATCACAGACCCAAGATAAACTTGATCTATCAAGACCGAGCCAAACCCTCAACAACAAAGGCGTCCCTCTGAAGCCAAAAATATGCTCTGATACCACATGTAAGTTTTAAACCTGCGAAGTAAAGCAATGCATATAGATTCTTAAGCAATACAAAAATTAATCAATGGCTCATACATAGAGTACACAAAGATTTTATACCGGAAACCCTCAACCAGGAAAACCTTTCTTATTTTAATTATATCGAATTTCACCATTTTCCATACAATATATACAATGTTTTTAGGTATTCCGTAGATACCAAAACCCTAATCCCTTAATCCGGGATTAATTTACAAATCCGCTAAAAATAGCAAAAAGCCGCCCAAAAAAAAAAATTCGGAGCACTGCCCCGAACGTTGCGCGTAACCAGGGGGGGCTTACATGCCCCCCCCCTGGGACCCCCCTAGGAAAGTGCCCGGCGCACACGACAGAGCTCTAGGTGAAGGGATCGTCAGACGCAATTGTCGTATCTAATGCACCCACACACACACACTTGCAAAGAATATAACACATACCCAACATGTTTGGCATTGTATTTGTTCCATAGTTGAATAGATAACCTAGGAGTGGTATTTTGAGAACATAATAGAAGAGGAGATATTCTATAGAAGCCATATAGGCCACAATGTCAAAGGAAACTCCACCAGGAGTGCCTCTTTCTTTGTACTTGCATTTGAAGAAAAGAGTGTAGACTTGCCTCACCTTCTAGATGGGGTTTCTCGTGTATTGGGTTTCCAAGGTTATATATTCTGTTTATTTGTGGATGGTGTGTTATTATTTATTTATGTTCTCTATTTTTCATAATTCATCTATTTCATACATTTTAAGTAGAAAACCAGTAATCAAAGAATTGAGATATAAAGGAAATTAACCTTCAGAGTATAGATTTCAGTATTTATTAGATCTATTGTGATGAAATGTCTAGTGGAATATCCATGATAGTTTACAAATCATATTGGTATCATGTCATTTTTCTTTCGGGTATTTGTTGGAAGTTATAGGGATCTAGGAATCAGTTTAAGAAGAAAATTGCAGAACCCTAACCATGGCTGACGAGTCTGTTCATAAAAACCCTCACGATCTAGCAAAGGAGAGATTTGTGAGGCTAGAAGAGAAATCTGTTGACATATATCACAATATCATGTCTCCCCTCATGGCCACTCTAGAAAGAAAACTTGGACAAATCAAAGAGGTTGGAGGCTTTAACTATGAGATCGAATCGGAAGGGAAATCAAGAAATAATGAAGACCTAGAAAAGCAGTAAAGGAATGAGTCCGAGAAAGAGCAGCCCAGTTCGAGTGTCATTAACCCTTCACAGTCCCTATTCAAGATGGAAGCGAAAGTGGACGTAAATCCATACCAAGGTGAGATCAATGCATTAAAATCGAATCATTAGTTGCAACAACTAGAAGTTTATTTCAACATTCACCATATAGATCAAGAACAAAAGATATAATTTTCCAGACTGAAGTTAGAGGGCTTTCTTTAACCAGGTTGGAAATCTATACAAAAAAAATTAGGTTGGAGGGTGGTCTACCAGTAACTAGGTGGGAGGACTTCAAAAACCTAATCAAGTCCCAATTCTACCATATCGGGTATGTAAAGGACCAATGGATCTAGTGGCACTACTTAAGGAAAAAGAAAGGGTAGAGTGCATAGGAGCATACCACCGAGTTCAGAGAATATGGCCATCATCCTAGGTATCTCTCCTAAGATCCCAGATGTACTCCTCGAGTATCTATGGGGTTTACTTAGCCATCTATGAAAGAACATTATGATTGTCAAGCCAAGGATAGTGAACGAGGCATCTGTACAGGCATAGTATCTAGAAAACATAGGTCACGAGAAAGGGAAACCAAGCGGTTCCAAGCAGAAAGAGAACCAAGAAGCTTCTAAGGAGGGGAAGATGAAGTAGAAAGGGAGAAAGGATAAGAAGACAACAACCATTGCACATCAGTGTAAGGATTCTAGAAACCATTCTAACCATTACAATATTGATGGTCACACTGAGGAAAAGTGTTGGAAACTACATCTAGAGATGAACCCAAAGAACCACAAGAAGGATGAAAAGAAAAAGAATCTTCTAGTGGATTCGAGCAATCAGGTTGAAAGAAACACCGATGTGGATGAAAATATTTTCTACACATCAATGCAAAAGGAGGTGAATTTGAGTATCCTTCATCACCAAGAAGAGAAAGAGATGAAAAAACTCTTTCACATCAAGATCTAGGTCAAGAAGACCAAGATATAAACTATGTTCGACTATGATTCATAGGCTAATCTTATAGTGAGAGATAATCATTAGCTTGCACCCACCCTTTGAATAATGCAATCAAGAGGGAGGAGGGAATAATGCGGCTTCCCATGGATATGAGTCTAATCTTCCATAGTTCATATCAACTTCATGAATCTTTGTAGAATATAGGAAGGCACACAAGTGGTATTTTACTTTAATCTTGGGGAAAAATCTGCAGGCTGTCTATATTTGGTTTTGGATTAAAAAAATCCCAACCCAAGGTCACTCTCAGTCACAATTCGAGTTTTCCTATAGCATTATCAAGGAGGGAGGCTCTAGAATGAAAAGGGCATGTTTTCAGGCTTACCTTGAGACTGAGTGCTATGTTCACAATTGTAAGAATAAAAATCCATCGGAGGGAAAAAAATTCATTGAGGAAAATTGCTACAAAGATGGGTGAGGTTATTATGACTTTGGAGGCTAAGTTGACCAACAATCTTGATAATATTGATGAGAGCAGGAGGGTTTTACTAGAGAATACTGAAAAAGTATTGTTCTTAGAGGATGAATTGGCTCCTCTTGGGTGGGTGGTAGTTTCTAATCATCATGCCTCTTATGGAAACTCAAGTTCCTCTGTGAAAGAAGGATAAAATAATCCTAGTCAAAACGCCAACAGAGATAAAGGGGCCAAAGTTGTAGATAATGAAGTTGGGAGTTCTTCGATTCATAAAGGAAAATGATTTATGTCAATGTATTTTAAAATTGTAAAAAGTTTAGGGATATTTTGTAAGTATTACACTTATCAGCATAAGATTTTTGTAATCCATGCTGAGAGCCCACCGGACTTAGCTAAAAATTTAGAGAGGGCGATATTATGTAATGTCACTAATGTGTCAGGTTGCTCAACAATGTGTATTTTATATTTTTCACTGCCAACTTTCTCCAAGTTTAATCCTCCAATTTCGATTAAAGTAAAATAATAATAAGTAATATGATAACATAACATTTTTCATTCCAAAATGTAAAATAATGACATGAAAATAAAATTAATGAATCCAATTTTATTTGACAACCATTTCACACTCTCAATTTAAAATTTGTTATTCAATATTGATACATTGTTTATGTGTTATTTGATCCATTGAAAAATTGAACCTCTAAACATCAACATATAACCTTGCAAAAGAAGAAGCAGGGGTGCAACACTATTTTACTATATTAACACATTTTCCTCTAAATACATAAAACTTCTTTTACTAAGGAAAAGTAAGAGGTATGCTCGATTGGTATAATGAATCAAAAGATATGAGGTATGGATCTATCCTAGGGGTTTTGAACACTGCAACTAGGCAGGAAAGCTTGACGAATCAACAATGGCATGTACAGAGCCACCAGGGGGTTCATACATCTACCTTGATTTAGTTTTGAGGTTTAGATGCTCCGGTAAGGGTGATTTGAGTTTTTTCTTGAAGTCTTAGTGTGCTTCAGGTGCTCGGATGTACTTTTTTCCAGTGATTTGATGTCTAGTCATAGTTTTGTCTACCTCCTTCACTCATTTCCCTCACTGAACCAGACTTCTAGTATGTAGCACAATTGATTATATTCTCATTAACTTTCCCATTTACGCTGCCCTAGGTGTCTTTACCTTCTCTTTGCCAGTTTGGGAAACTAAACCTCTCTTATTTGCTTCGAGATCGTAACCATCTAGTGGTGTGGGTCTTGTCATATTATACACATCGGCTTTTAAACTTTCCACCAACCTCTTTATACGTTTCTAGATTTATGAGCAGTTATAGGTTCTTTTAGTGTTATACATGTGTTTTATTATGGGTTCCCCATATGGTGCTGACATATTTGAAGACGTCAGGGTCTTAATAAGCCCTGTAGATGAGGTAAGTTGGCAACAGGAAGGTATTTTATCCAAAGCTGATTCTTTGACTGGCTCACTTGGCCTTCTTACTCACTCCTCTTGTAAACTGAACCCTGATTTTGGCACCAGCATTATTCCTGGAAACTGTATTCATAGGCTTTCTCCTCCTTTAGAGATGCATGCGGGTTATGTTCATCTATCTGCTCCCTCTATTGGTGCGAACTCTGAGCATCTTAGTGTTGTGCCAAAGTTTGCTCTTGTTACAATTCTGAGTTATAAAGGAGGTGAACAATCGGTCAGAAACAGAAACTCTAACATACCCACTAAGCCACCCAGAGTTAGGAGGAGGGCGTGGAAGTCCAATAATCAGGTTAGGAAAATGGTGTTGGGCTCGGATGTGAGCTTGGAAGAAACTTGCATATTGGCCCTATGCGGACTGGTGGGTAGATTTTCCTACTCCCGTCTTGTTAATAGTTCAGTACATGGGTGGATAACTAAGTTTTGGATTCCTCTTCTCGGTTATGAGCTCGAGATGATCTGTCTTACAAAGAGGTGGTTGGGATTTATATGGAAGACTCTGGAAGATGCAGATCTATTTTTAAACAGTTTCTAGGTGATTGGGGGAAGCACTCTAATGTTAAAATGATGGAGGGTGGCCTTCAACCCATGGACTGAATATTTTCATTATCGGCATTTGTGTGTCCTTTTGTCGAGCTTTCCCCTACACATGTGGAATGAAGGTGTTATGAGGGCGATTGGTGATGCGTTGGGGCGTTTCATCACTCTAGATTGATCTACCTTGGAAAATTATGTTAGGAAAGTTGGAAGGATCTTAGTGGAGGTTGATATCCATGGAGGCCTCCTGGAGGAATTGGTGATTGAATGGCACGAGCGACAATTTGCTCAGAGGCTGGACTATTTGGGTGTTCCATTCTGGTGTAGTTGGTGTCCTCAAACTGGTCACATGCGTTGAGATTACTCATGAAGGATACCTGAAGAAAAGTCATAAGATTATCTTTTGCAAGAAGACCTACCTGCCTATATGGATGAAGGAGACTCCTATGCCATTGACCCTACACTCTTTGGAGAGGAGGCAGGCACAGAGACCGAATAAGACAACTCTTTTTCAGGTAAATTAAAGCATGTTTGCCCATTTTTTTACTCGTCTTTATCATTGTGGGAAACAAGTGCTTTGGAAAGTTCTAGGTGGCTACAAGCATCTACCTCGATGTATAAAAGAAGTGTTGAAGGGGGCTAAAAAAAAACCTTTCCTATGGTGACGAACCCGATTTTAACGGAGGTTGGGAACTCTTCCCCTTTTAAGGGATCTGGATAGAGGATGTTTGTTTCTCTTGACATTCCCTTGCCTTTACCTACTGACCCTGTTTTGCATCCACATTCCTCTCACTAGGATCTCGGAACCCAGTTCTTATTTCTTCACCTACCCTTCTTACTAGCACAAACCAGGAGTTAGAGCTAGGCTACAGAGAACTGGAAGAAGGAGATTCATCCCTTAGTGCAGTATTGGACTCACTAATCCCTTTCATTCGAGACAACTCAGTTGCAATTAAACTAACTACCTATATCTGGAAAACCTTGCATAGCAACTTGGATATGACGGAGACCAGTTCTACAAAGCATCATTCAGGGGTAAAGTGGAAAGAATATGCTTGGTCAAGGGGTCTTGGCTTAGAACTCTCCCCTATAAAACGTGTAGTTTGCAGAAGAAGTTGGCACAAATGTTACCTATAACCGATGAGTCGGTTCCTTCCTCCACCGATAGTGGGGCTCTTAGAATGATGAAAGCCCCAGCGAGGGCTAAGTAATGATCTTATTATACCTAAATGTAAGAGGCATTGGAGGCACCCTCAAAGTGGCCTCAGTTCGGAGACTATTGGACAATGCTCATCCTGATATTGTCTTTTTACAAGAAACATTGGTGGATGCTCAGAGAGCAAGGGATTTTTTGAATATTTTGCGACCTTCTTGGGATTCATGTGCAGTTAATTCTGTTGGCACTTCGGGGGGACTGTTAGTCTCGTGGGATCCAAATATTTATGAATTGACTCATTTTCTTACTGTAGGTAACATTCTATTAACATGCAGATGTTTATTCAACAGTCGAGAATTAGCATTGCTTAATATTTACGGCCCCTACTCGGAGCGGTTACAGTTTTGGAAGTCCATGGAAAACAATGGGATCATATATATTAAGCACTTAATTATTGTAGGGGATCTAAATATTGTACTATCCTTGGATGAGGTCTGGCGAGGTACGCCCAGGTTTGGGGTTAATGATGATTATTTCACAAACCTTTTTTATTCCAGAAATTTGATTGATATCAAGCCATCTAATTTGGTTCCTACTTGGAGGAATGGGCATCGTGGAAAGGAGGCGATTGCAAGAAGATTAGACAAATTTATTGTTTCTAAAGATTTATTATCCACGGTTGGCATTTACAAGTCCTGGTTGAACTGTCGTTTATCTTCGATCATGCACCTGTTATTTTTCAAATGGACTTACCCCTCAACTATTAGGCTTATCCTTTCAGACTGAATGTGCAGTGGCTAAAGGATCAATATTTCATGGATTTATTCCACAAGGTGTGGAAAGATCCAAGTTTCCTGTCATAATGCCACAAACAACACAAGATTGTTTGGAAGTTAAAAGTTTTAAAATCTCAAACAAAGATATGGTATAAAGAGAAACTAGTTAGAAACAATAAAAAGATTTTATCCTTGGAATATTCCATTAAGGAGGCAATAATTGATTTGGCAGTCGATCCCACAAATCATGAAAAGGAACTATCACTTCGGCAAATGGAAGGGGTAAGAAACAGTATTTTAAAAGAAGTTGAAGAACAATGGAGATTGCACATCAGGCCAATCTGGTTGGCTAGTGGTGATAATAATACAATTTGTTTTCATAAATATGCTACCTTCAATAGAACTGGGATAAAGGTGACTGAACAAGGAAAATTAAAGGATGCAACAACTCAATATTTCAAAAATATCTACAAGGATCCACCTACTACAAACACGGTTGAACAATTATTGGTAAACGACCTCTTCTCGCAATTTGTTAATGAGGGGGAATCTTGCTCGATGTACAGTCCGGTCACATTAAAGGAGCTCAAAGATGTTATTTTTCAGTTTAAGAAAGAAATAAGTCCAGGGCCAGATGGCTGGATAGTGGAGTTTTTCACTTATTTTTTTGATTTAGTTGGGGAGGATCTACTAGAAATGGTGGAGGAGTCTATAAGATTAGGTAAAATTAATGTTGGTCTAAATGTTACTTTCCTGACGTTGATTCTGAAGGCAAATAAACCAATCACCTTTGAAGACTTTCGTCCGATCTCGTTATGCAATCTCTATTACAAGATAATATCAAAGATCATTGCAAATCGAATAAAATCGTTCCTCTCCAGATCTCTTTTTGAAGAAGAACTGGTTTTTTTACAAGGAAGAAGGATCCAAGACGATGTAGGTACAGCCCATGAAAGTCTGTATAGCATCAAAAAGAAAAAGATAAAATCCCTTATCCTAAAACTGGATCTAAGAAAAGCCTATGACTGTATAGACTAGACTCATTTAAGACTTATACTTATAAAGGTGGGGTTTGGGTTACAGATGACAAAATGGATTATGTCATGCGTCGCTACTTCTTCCTTTGCAATTTTACTTAACGGTGAGGCTACTGACTTCTTCAGAAGCGGCAAAGGACTACATCAAAGATGTCCTCTTTCACCATTACTCTTTATCTTGGTAATGGAAGGACTTGGTCTTCTATTGAAATCCAGCATTGATGAAGGTAAGATCACAGGTATAAAAGTGTCTAGATTACAAAAGATTTTCCATCTATTGTTTGTAGATGACGTCCTCATTATGACAAGGGAAGATTTACATGAATGGATTAAAATTGAATGGATCGTCAATCTATTTTGCAAGGCTTCTGGGCTATCAGTGAATCAAACTAAGACTACGGTTCACTTTGATGGGTTGTCAGAACAAGAGTTGTTACCCTTTAAGTCTATCCTTCCTTATACTTTCAGTGATTTATCAGATGGCTTCAAATATTTAGGTTACTTCCTGAAGATTGGGATGCAAAAGGCCGAGGATTGGGGTTGGTTGTTAGCTAAAATTTCAAAGAAAATCGGTTTATGGTGTAATCGATGGTTGTCCATGGGAGGAAGATATATCCTTATAAAAACAGTGCTGGAAGGCCAGCCTGTATACTGGATGTCCATGGAAGTGATCCCTCGCTTTGTTCTTTGCAAGATTAGAAAAATGATGTTTCATTTTCTATGGCATGGCAATAAAGAATCACAACAATTCCATCTTTGCAGATGGGAAACTGTTTCCATACAAAAGAAGAATGGAGGTTGGGGCTTCTGTAACCTGGCACATTTTAACTTGGCTCTGAATGCAAGTACCATTTGGAGGGTCATAATGCAGAAAGGCATTTGGCATAATGTGATTATGGATAAATATTTTTCTAGCTCTACAGTTATATACTAGCTTAGATTGGCTTCTCAAAAGAGCCCCTCAGCCTCAAGGATTTGGACGAGCCTCTCTAATTCGATTCATATCATTATTAACTGGTTGGCTTGGCATCCAGGCTCCGGTCATCTTGTTTCCTTAGGAAGAGACAAAATTTTAGGCCTCGGAGATAACTCTTTCCTCTCAACAGAGCTTATCCATACTTTGAATAAGAAAAAAGTGATCGTGCTAGCACAAGCCTCGGTAGGCAAAGATCCTCTCTCTCGTACAGAGATCTGTACGAGCAGGGAATCGTTGGGATTATCTGGAGAAATTGTTGTTGAGTGGGAAAAAAAATTCACTGAACTTAGAGGGGCCAATATTTCTCTCCAAAATACTTCTGATAACCTTCTCTGGATCGGAGGTGATTCCTCGGGGGTCCTCACTGTTAGGAACTTATATAAGGCGATCTTTTCCACTCAGAAATTTCCGATCTGGAGATGATGGAGATTCAATCTCTGGAAATGGAATCTACAGTTGAAGATCAAAATATTTTTATGGTTGGCTACGGATAATAGGATGCTCACTTGGGAAGTCTTAAATAGAAAAGGATGGGAAGGTCTAGGGATTTGTATGTTGTGTAAACACAACGGTGAAGATATAAACCATCTTTTTTTACACTGTTCCTTTTCAAAAACAGTTTGGTCCAGAATTTCACACAGACTTCAAATAAAAAACAGTTGGGATGGAATTTCATTCATAAACTGTTGGGACTCATGGACTACAAATTATTATGTCTCAAATAGACTAGAGGCTATTACTTGTTGGAATATTTGGAATACTAGGAATAAAGCGATCTTTGAAGACAAAACTCCCTCTGCCTGGGATGTAGTTTTTAGAACTCTCGGCTCCTTTACAGTTGCTCCTTGCTCACAAAATTTTCAGACCACTAGACAGAGACCGATTATTCGAAAGAATGGATTTACTTGTGCACAGTTTGATGGGGCTTCTTCTGCATGTGGACTAAAGTGCGGTGTTGGAGGATTCATTATTGGTCAGGACTCATCTAGGTACAGGTGGTATATTAATTGTGGGGAAGGCACTAATACCAAAGCTAAGCTTTTGGTAGCTTGGACTACGCTCACACTAGAAAACCATTTGAAAATACAAAACATTCAAGTGATGGGGGACTCTAAGGTGGTTATTGACTGGTTGAATCATAAAGGCGATCTTCATTCAATCGCCATCAAAGGATGGAAACAAAGAACTATGGAGTTGATTACTTATTTTCAAGGTATCTACTTTCAGCATATTTTTAGGGAATTCAATATGGAAACTGACCTTCTCTCAAAGAAAGCACTAATGGAGCCAAGAGGGAGATTATCCTACTATATTTGGGATGGAGGGATAACAGGCCCTACTTATCATATCAATCTGTTCTAGCTCCTTTCTAGTTTTGTGGTTTTTTGCACTGAATAGACGGCTAGTGTAGTGTAGTCTTTTTTGACTTCCGTTAAATGTCTTCAGTGTATCTGTATTTAGAGGTCTGTTGGCAGATCTATTTTGGTGCATGGATCTCTTTTGTAATGGAACTGTATCTATTCAGAATGGCATCCTTTGTATGGACTTGTATCGGTGTATGGGAAAAAATATTTTGATGATGTAAAAAAATTTATATATTAATATAATTTTGGAGCCAATTTTCTATTGGAAAAAGTAGGAGGTATGGTTTCTTATACAATAACTTTATATTCATTTTTCTTTTTACTTTGAGCACTTAGCAAGATAGAAAATAAAAAGAAGTAAAAAAATAAAAAATAAACCTCTAACTATGGAGAAACATAACCTAGAATGCAAAGGAATACTGGAATAAAGACTAAATACACTTTTTTTCATTAAATATAATTTAGAAATTCTTAATAATTTTTTATACTAAATAGTTGTAAAATTTCATTACATTTTTTCCAAATTTGTTTTTAACACCAATAATAATATATACAAACACCTTTATATTTGACATTTTGATAAATAAATTTCAACTTCTTACTTCACATAACTTGAAAACCTTTATTTCCTCTTTCAAATATTTAAGATGCAAAACTCTATAAAAATATTGAGCAAGCATTTTTTTTTTAAACATCTAGTTTATCAATAATTTTGACTAAAATAACAACTTTATTATTATAAGTGAAGTGAAAAGCTATTACTTTACACGTAAGTTGTAACCATCCATTCTATATGTATATGAATTCAACTTATTTAAATTAAGTATGTATATGAATTCAATTTAATTAAATTAAGTCAATCTTAATATGTATATCAAGTCAACTTAATTAAATTAAGTCAATTTTCAATGTATATGAATTCAACTTATTTAAATTAAGTATGTACATGAATTCAACTTAATTAAATAAGTCAATCTTAATATGTATATCAAGTCAACTTAATTAAATTAAGTCAATTTGACTTAGTTGAAAGCAATGAGAATGTCTATTTTTAAGCCAAAATGCCTTTGCAATCAAACAATTTTTAAAGCAAAATTCCTCCAATCAAGATATGCCCAGTTATTATTATTATATTATATAAAGTTTGAATTGACTTTATACTTATCTCATGTTATGACTTTCAAATCAAGTGGCTCTATGAATTTTTTTTTAATATATTTACTTTTCATTGTTTTATGTATTGGAAAATTTCCGTAATATATTTTACTTTTTATTTTTATTTATCACTTCCCTATATTTTAGTAATAAAAAATATATTTTAATAATAAAAAAATGTTAACAATCTTTTATATAAAAAAGAATGTTAACAATTATTAAAAAAAAAATTGTTATATTAAAAAAAAATTGTTATATTGTTAAAGCAAAATTTCACCCATCAAGATATGCCCAATTATTATTATTATATTATATAAAGTATGAATTGACTCTATACTTATCTCATGTTATGACTTTCAAATCAACTGGTTCTCAATTGATGTTTATTTAAATAAATAAAGATATCACATATTTTTTTAATATTTAAGATTTCCTGTCAATATTAAATCTGCGTAATTGACTCGATTCCTGTGCCAAAGGGTGAGTTGTTTGGTAAGCAAGTAATTGGAATTTGGAACGGCTATATGTACACGTGGTAAAAAGTGGGAGTGTGCGCTGCTGACATTACAGCGTGGACTCCAACAAACAAATACAGCCGCCTCGGTATTGCAGAAGGGGATGGATTCGTTTTCAGAAAAACCCGTGGGAAATTATTTATTAAATGGTGGGGACTCTCGGTAATTATCCTTCCTTTTATGGGGAATGGAATTTTCCTAACCACGGTTAGTGCGGGGAAAGTTCCAGCAATTTGAAGGTCTTAGTACTTACCAACACGGCGATGGTGGCACTGTTATCGGACAAGCCGCCGGGATGGGTCCCGCGGCCCGCCACCCCAGAGGTTTACAGCTAGTAGGATACTAACTTTGTAATCTACGTGGCGGGATCTCAGTGGTTGGAGAGCCCAGCCTGGCAGTTAGTGGCCGGGTTTGGGTTTATCGACCTATGTGGCCTTTTGCTTTTTGTTTTTTTCAATCTCGGGAAACGGAAGTCATGGGATGGGCGCGTCAGTTGCGTGTACATACAGAATGCACACGCTGTGCCGCACCGAGGGTGGTCCTTTCTTCGACACGTGGCGCTATGTAGTTAGGCATCATGTGGTTGTTGACGTTAGACAGTTGGATGCCACGTCCCGCTGTCGTACTTGGGGCCGACGTCTGGAGGTTGCTTCGAAAGGGCGAAAAGGACCGCTGGAAAAGCACCGAAAAGTGGTTTTTAAAAACCAAGTAGTATGGACGACCAGTATTCCAATACCTTAAGTAGTATCGATGATCAGTAATCTAAGAAGATCAATAGTTTTAAAAAGCAATATTTTATTATATGAGATGTATTTCAATAATAAGGTTGAATGGGTTTAATGGTTAAAAACATGGGTTTTCTCTTAAAAAATTACAAGTTCAAATCAGGTAAGTATATCTCTCTAGACTAATCAATAGACTGATTAAATGAAGTATTCTGAAAACATTAGTGGTAGTATAATTAATTGTTAATAATAATGGTTTAAAAAAAAAAGTATAAGTTTAAACATTTTATTTTGTTGAATTTTTGTAGTAATTATTACTAGAATTTGATTATATAATTGTTGGTGAAATTGTAATTGGAGTTTTTGCAACAACCATCACCAGAATTTGATCATGTAATTGTTAGTAAAATTGCAATTTTTCATTGTTTAAATTGTATTTTTGAATACATAAATGAATTGAATTCAGTATACTCAAAAACCAATATCTATAATTAAAATAGCTCTTTTAAAATTTTAACTAAATTTTAAGAAAAAAAAAATCCAAAAATTATAAAACTATACCTATCTTAAAATATTCAAATATAAAATATTTAGATATCTTAAAAAAACATGTTCGAACTTTGAAAAACAACATGCAACCTCATACAAAGCCACAGTTTTGGGAGGAAACCACGGACGCAGCACTAAAGAAGTCATATATTCTCCGGAAAAATTATTCATTTTCTCAAACCTTATTTTCTCAACCTTACCTTATGCGATACATTCGCACCATTTTTTTATCCACCAGTGACTGCGTCCCCCAAGTTCAAATAAATACAATATTGGAAACGCGTGCTATTTTCCAGGGGAAGGGAACGCGTGCTTTTTTCCAGGGGAAAGGGCGAACTTGAATGTTGGTCTCATGGATATATGCTATATAAGTGTTTTTGGTTTATGACAGGTTGGAAAAATTCTCCCTTTAGTTCGTATTTTGAAATGGATGTATTCGAGAGTTCGGGAGGAAGCCCATACATGATGCAGTTGTTCGTCATAAAGCTAATTGGATTGTTGGGATGGCTATCTGGTTTTGCTGTAGCACAGCTAGAATTAAGTGAGACTGTAACCAGTTCTGCTAATTTTCCTGAGCTAGGAATCACTTGCTTGGCCAATTTGGCAGTGTTTTTTACAAGTTTGCATAGAGGAAGGCTCGATCTAGAGATGGGTGCCCGGGATGTTCTGGCCACAATAACAGGTCCCAAACTGGAGAATATTAATGGTGATGGACTGACCACATGCAGGGGAGATCCAAAGGCTGCTTCTGTTGTAATGCTATCCACAAGCACGCCCAATTCTTCCCTCAGACACTTCATCAAGTATATCTCCAATGCCCATGACGTGGAAACCATCCTACTAAAATGTGTTCCTCTAAAATTAGTCTCCTCACAGACCTGTGCATGCAATGAGGCGACATGCGGATGCATTGTATTCTTCACAGTGAAAGAGATCATAATCATGCTTGCTGGTCAGATGCCTGGAATACTAAAACAACTCTCTGATTCCGTGTGTATGCTCCCATCTCGCAATTGTCTAAGACGAGGCTGCCATGGCTGCAACCAGGGCCTCTTGCATGTGGAAACTGATGGATTTGGAAGGAATAGATTGACAGCGGGTAACCCAAACGAATCAAATATAGTCTGTGAAACACTTCATACTCTTCCGAATTTCATCGAAGAAGAAAGTATTTGCATCTGCATTCCAGTGCATGCAGCAGACAGAGGTGATGATTGGTCAAATATGCTGGTCAGATCTCTCATGTTTAAAGAGAAGGAAGCCAGAGGAGTGAGAGTCCATTCACAAGAATCATCACAGGTAATAGTGGAATACAGCACTGCCTCCTTAATAGTGCCAAGGCTCGTAGAAGTATTGGTCAACCTTCTACTAACTGGCTGGTTCAGACTGGATGGCTTCTCTAGCTCTCTCATAGCCAGAAGGGCATTGAGAGATTATATCGTAGACAGTACAGGAAGTGGGTTTGCTGCCAATGCGTTTCTAACAAAAGCTTTGCTAAATTCTAATGCTGATAACACCAACAACTGCCAAGTGCTGGCCTTTAGAGGTACTGTTCTAGGCATCCGAACCTTATCGTTTATAGTGGGTTGCGGAAACTTGATTTGCTCTCTTAGTTGGGCTGTTCTTACTGTAACTGAAGGAGGTGCAGGCAAATGGTATGATTCGCACGGCATGCCACCCTCTAAAGTTAGAGTAATTGTAATAATGGCAGCCATTAGTACTGGTTTGGTAATGGACTGCTTGGATTTGTTTTCTCTTTCAAAGAAAATTAGTGAAAGACAGAGGCTTGGTGGGGTAATTAGTCAGAAAAGGAGGTATATGCTTTGCGCAGTTATAGTTATGGAGATAGTATGCCTTCTCATAGGCAGCTTAATGGCTGGAACTTGGGGTATAAGGAGTTTTGGGAGATGGGTGTACAGTGCTATGCTTGGTCTGGTTTGGGTGAAGTGGGGAATTGGCAGTTATCTTTTGGGTGAGTTTTCTCCAGAATTTGATTCAAGACAAGGTAGGTGGGGTGTTGATGGTACAATTGTGATGTCACGTAGTCGTAGGTTGACTGGTAATAGATTTCAGAGTGGAACTTTGGTGTATTCTTCTGCATTCTTACTCAATGCTATCTTGGCTGGAGTTCGGAGCAAGTGGCAATATGTAATAAAGAAAGATAATTAAGACATTTTTTTTTTAAAGAAAGATGTGATTGATTATGCAGCTTGGTATTGATGAAATAATATAGATAGCAAACTTTGTATGGATTATTTCTGTTGTTAAATCAAATGGATCTTATCTGGTAACTGTGTTAATTAGTATTATCATTTCGAATGGATTATATTTATTGTGAAATTTAGTTATAATTAAACAACTTAATTGTAATAAGAATTGGCCTATCGGCATACCTGCCGCAATAAAAAGAAATTTATGTAACATATGCCACTGATCTAGCAAAACCTTGTTTCCTGTTTGAAATCTAGTTGTGTTGCTGGTTAAGACATGGGGTTTGGCGTTTGATATACTATTCTTACATGAAATTACAGATATGGGAACGCTCTGTTTTCCATGAGAAGACAATCTCACAGGCTTAACCACAGAACTCTCAACTAAAATGCAGGCTCCGCTTTGCAGTGCCTTAGTTGGAACTCTCGCAAGCGTTCTATACTATACTAGGATTTGCAGGTTAGAAAACATTTTCTGGCAAATCCAAGGTTATATGGAGGTTTTGCAGATAACCCAAATTGGCCAAACTTGACAATCAAGTGGAGCAAGGCCAGAATTCGTCGATGCACCAGGGGTTCTCTTGGATTTGGGGGTTACCAATGCCAGAGAGAGCAAGGCCAGAATTCATCGATGCACCAGGGGTTCTTTTGGATTTGGGGGTTACCAATGCCAGAGACGAAGTAGGGAAAGGGGGTTTATAAATAGAAATGAAGTAGGTTAACTTGGGAGCAAATAGACTTTTTTTTCAGGTAAATTTCCAGCTTTAAATTCGGTCAGATTTTTATGGGTAATCTGATTTTTTTGTATGAATCTATGTTTTATTCATTTCAAAACCCTATCTTAATTGTTTTGTCCTGTTTTAAATCAACCCAAATACTCAAAAATAATCAGAATTCTAGATTGATCGAAAATTTAAAAACAAGCCGCCAAAAAACCTACCAGAAGATTACTCCCTAATTAACCCACTCCAATAAAAATTGTCAAAATAACCAATGACCTCTGCGCCACGTCCTTTGCCGTGCCGCACACGCTCTGCCTCGTGCTTACAAGGGTCTGGTACGTATTCTTTACACGTGGAAAACGACACATGGGAAAGAATTTGCTTACGCATGCCAATGTACACATAAGGGCCTTGTAGGATTAAACTACTCGCCTTGTCACAAGTTTCATGTGCAAAATACAGGTCTTACCAAAATACAGGTCAGACCTTCCAGCAATTTGAAGGTCTTACCAACACGGCGATGGTGGCATCGACGCCGGGATGGGACCCTCGGCCCGTCACCCCAGAGGTTGCCAGCCAGTAGGATAATAACTTTGTAATCTACGTGGCGGGATCTCAGTGCTTGGAGAGCCCAACCCGGGTTTGGGTTTATCGACCTCCGTGGCCTTTTGATTTTCTTTTTTCCAATCTCGGGAAACGGAAGTCAGTTGCGAGTAAGTACAGAATGCACATGCTGTGCCGCACCGAGGGTGGTGCTTTCTTCGACACGTGGCGCTGTAGCCTCATGTAGCTGTTGACGTTAGACAGCTGGATGCCACTTCCCGTTGTCGTAGTTAGGGCTGACGTCTGGAGGTTGCTTCG
>CBVK0100247119.1:0-17437 GCA_900067695.1 Picea abies | reverse complement strand
CCTGATGCCAGGTAAGCATGTGTGGTGCAATTTAGGGTTATAACAATGAATCATCTATAGATAATTATGTGTCCAGGAGTTTTCCAAGGACAAATGCAAATGTAGAGAATCGACAAGCACACCACCAAGCTTCTATGGTGGAGCTAGAAGGTATAATTGTCAATCAACATGTTTATATATTAATTGAATCTGGATCTAACCTTAGTTATGTTTCACCTTGATTTGTTGAGCCATGTTTATTATAGAGAAAGAAACATGGAAAATCATGGTTGGTTCAATTAGCCACTGGAACAAAGAGGAAAGTGGTTAAGGTAGTTGAAGCTTGCCCAATTGAAATGGATGGACTACAGACTCAAGCGATTTTAAATATCCTACCCCTAGGATCATATCAAATTTTGTTGGGTATGGATTAGTTAGCTTCCCACAAGGAAAAATTAAATTTTTATGAGAAGACCATGGAGTGTGAATATGAAAAAGGCAATGTAAGGATTTTGCAAGGCATTCAAAAGCAAATTTCCATGATAAAAATATTAGCGTTGCAGCTCAATAATTTTAGCAGAAGAGGGTGCCACTTGTTTGCTATACAAGTGATTGAATAAGGAGAAATCAAGGAGATAAAGGTTAAATATTACCCTGTACTATGGGAGTTCAAATATGTGTTTCCTGAAGAGGTGCTTGGATTGCCTCCAAAAAGAGATCTTGATTTTTCAATAGATCTTGTGCGTGGAGTAGTTCCAACATCGAAAGTTCCTTACATAATGAGCACACCATAGTTGGTGGAGCTGAGAGTGAGGTTGAAAGAAATGTTGGCTAAGGGATACATCAATCCAAGTGTGTCTCCATGGGGAGAATCAACCCTATTTTTAAATAAGAAAGATGGTACATTGAGACTATGCATCTATTATAGGTAGTTGAACAAGATGACCATCAAGAAACAATATCCTTTACCTAGGATAGATGATCTCTTTGATCAACTCAGAGGAGTTGAAGATTTCTCAAAGATAGATTTGAGGTCGGGATATCACCAAGTTAGAATATAGGATGAGGATATACATAAGACACCCTTTATGACAAGATATGGGCACTATTGGTTTATTGTGGTGCCATTTGGGATTATAAATGCACCAACTGCATTCATGTGTTTGATGAATAACATCCTCAACAAATATCTAGACAAATTTTTCCTAGTATTTGTGGATGAAATTTTGGTGTATTCCAAGAACTGAGAGGAGCATGAAGAACATCTCATAATGGTGTTACAGGTGTTAAGAGAACACCAATTGTATGCTAATTTTAGAAAGTGTGATTTCTTCCAAGGATAAATCCAGTATTTAGGTCACATAATATAAGTAGAAGGAGTGTTAATGGATCTTGGAAAGATCAAGGCAATCATGGATTGGTCTACCCCTATAAATGTAAAGAAAGTGAGATATTTCATTGGATTGGATAGATATTACAAAAGATTCATAAATTGATTTTCCAAGGTCGGTAATCCTATCACTTCAATGCAAAGAAAAGGGATGAAGTTTGTTTGGTCAGCAGAATATGAAGCCATCTTCCATCAACTAAAGAATATTTTAACTAATGTCCACGTTTTGAAAATTGCAGACCCAAAAAAATATTTCTTGGTTTGTATTGATTCTTGCAAAGAAGGAATTGATGGGGTTCTCATGCAAAAAGGGCAAGTGATATGTTATGAATCAAAAATTTTGAATGACCATGAGTGAAAGTATGTTACCCATGATTTGGAGCTTGCAGTAAATGTGCATGTGTTGAAGATTTGGATGCATTATTTTCTTGGAAGGAGATTCATTCTAATGACATACCACTATGGTTTGAAGTACCTATTCGACCAGCCAAGGTTGAATTCTAGACAGGCCAAGTAGATAGCGTTAATCAACAAGTTTTATTTTGAAATCAAACACATTAAAGGGAAGGAGAATAGAGTGGCATATGCACTCAGTCGAAGTGTGCAGGCTATACACTTAGCAACAACAAGTGTAGGAGATTCTGACATTCAACATAGGATTAAGACCCTCTTGCAGGAAGATGACTTCTTCAATCAAGTGAAGGAAGGGTTATGGAAAGAACCCAGGGAAAATAGGTATGAAGGAAATCATCTTGGGGATGATAGTATTATTTTGTATAACAATAGGTTGTATGTGACTAATTTAGTATATTTGAGGCACTTGATTATGGATGAGTTCCATAGGATACCATATGTAGGTCATTTTGGTTACCAGAAAATGGTGAAAATAGTTAGACAAATGTACCTTTGGTCGAGGATGAAACATGAAATTTCTCAATACAGTGTGAAGTGTTTAGAGTTCCATTGGGTGAAAGTTGAGTACATACATCCTGCTCGAATATTATATCCTTTGCAGATTCCAAAGTAGAAATTGGAAATAATTTCCATGGATTTTATTACAGGATTACCGAAGACAATCAAACAACATGATGTGATCATGGTTGTAGCGGATAAGTTGAGAAAGAAAACTCACTTCATCCCCATAAAATCTACTTTCAAATCCATAGACGTTGCTAACATTTTTATGAAGGAAAATTTCAGATTGCATGGTTTTCCCAAGACCATAATCTCAGACAAAGATGCTAAGTTCACTTCAAATTTTTGGAAAAGCTTGTTTGCAGGCTTGGAAATGAAGTTGCTATTTAACACGACCTACCATCATCAAACATAATTTTATACTGAAAGGGTGAATATAGTGTTAGAATACATCTTGAGGATGCATGTCATGCATCAACCCAAGCAGTGGGAAGAATATTTACCTCTTATATAATTTTCCTATAACAATGGTTACCAAGAATCATTGAAAATGATCCCGTTTGAGGTTATATATAGAAAAAAATTGTAGGTTTCTGATAAGTTGGGACAGTCTAGTGGACAAAATCACACTTGGACCATAATTAATGAAAGAAATGGAACAAGCAATGGGTAATATAAGGCATGATCTAAAGATATCTCAAGATAGATAGAAGAGCTATGCATATAGAAAGAGAACTCAAAGGGAGTTCAAAGTGGGATATCATGTGTATCTCTAAGCGAATCCCAAGAGAAGTTATCTGAGAATGGGAACGTGTGCTAATTTATCACCCCACTACTATGGACCATTTGAAGTCTTGCAAAGAGTGGGGGAAGTGGCATACAAACTTGCATTACCACCTACTGTTAGAGCTCATAATGTGCTCCATGTATCCTTGTTAAAGAAATATTTTGATAAATCTAATAATGTAATTGATAGGAATGTGATACAGGTGGAACCAGAGGGATAATTCCAACCTGAACCTAAATGCATACTAGATAGGATAGAAAACATGCTCTGGAATTGATCCATCATGCAGGTCAAGGTGCAATGGAGGCACTTTGGAGAAAATGATGCTAGATAGGAGCTATAGGATGCCATGAGACTGACATATCCATTTTTTCTTATGGCATAATTGTATATACATGGTGTTTTAAACATAGAGGACAATGTTTCATTAAGGTGGAGGGGAATGCAACACCCCATTTCCCCCCATAACTTTAATTATGATTAATACTTCATATGTGTTTTTATGAATCTTGTAACCATATTTTGATTTAATACAAACACCAAAACCGTTGATTTAGAGGGAACAACCTTGAAAGTACTGGTCATGATACACAAGTGGGAATTGATGAAGTGGGGATTGATTGAGTGATTGGGTAAGGTGGAACTTGGATGTTTTGTGAAGAAAATAGGAAGCTTGTTTAACAAGATAGCTTATGATTACAAAGGATGGATACACACCTACTAGCGTACCAAATCTATATGGAGCCATGTGACCAGTAAAAGAAGTCACTTAGATGGTTGGAAAAATTAATGACTCTTGAAAAATGGTCTTTGAAGAAGGAAAGGGCCAATTTAATGACCCAATAGTAGGACACCATAGACTTTCCCCTTTTTAGAATGGGAACTATGGATACAATTTGCATCTGTAGGAAGGCAATGGGGATCCAAACAAGAACAATGGAAAAAAACCACCAAACATAGGAGAATGTGATGGAAACATCGTGTTGGCATTGATGTCAACATGAAGACAAGAAGTACCATAGAGGAGTATGACATGGAACTATAGTAAAAGCTACAGGAATAATGATTTACAGGAATGTATTGGACTATCATAATATAGGGAATTGCCTGGTCGAGTGATTTGAAAGAATGAAAATAAAAGAATGAGACAATTTCGATTGCTACATTGATCGAGTCGAGTTGTTTTGGTGACTGTATATTCTGTTGAGACAGGATCATGATGAACATAATGAATATTGGCGAGTTTCACTCTTGAATACTTTCTCGTGCACTATCATATTCGAGTGTAGTCAAAGGAAAATTTGTTGATGCAACAACTAGAATCGTTGAGTCTGTCGGATTAACAGGGTAGTTGATATTTTGTAGAAATGTTTGGTCATCATTTTTTCCAGGCCGAAGTTGGATGACCCTTCAAACCCAAATAATTTCTATCATCCACCAATGGTTAGATCCACTTAGGTAGTCAATTGTTGAATAAATTATCACTAATGTCAAAGGATAGTACGTGATCAAATATATGTCAAAGATTAGTAAGTGATAAAATATATGTCAAAGGTTAGTAAGTGATTAAATATAAATGCGACCTTGGTATCACTTTAATAAATACAAAAGTGTGATTAAATATAAATGCGACCTTGGTATCACTTTAATAAATACAAAAGTGGAAAATTTAAGTGGAAATAGAGTTTACCCCAAAGTGGAAATGAAAGTGGACTAAATATAAATATGACTTTAATAAATAAAAAAAGTTGAAAATTTAGGTGGAAGTGGAGTTTACGTAAAAGAGGAGTAAATATGAAAGTGGAATGAAGAAAAAGTTAAAAGTGAAATTAGATTAAAGAAAAAGGTAAAAGTGAAAGTGGAGTTAAATAAAAAGAGAAAAAGTGAAAGAGAACATGGTATGTGCACATGGTATTTGCAAACCATGGTGGTATTTAGTTATGGTAAGGTAAAAAGTGAATTAAATCATGATAGTCAAAATATATTGACCCAATTGAAAACATGACTAAACGATCTAGAAGGCACAATGGTTCATTGACATTGCATTAATTAAAATAGTATGATTAATATATTATATTGAAAATGCACATTCTTATAATGAAGAGATACATTCCTATATTAAAGAGGTGCAATTGTTCAGTTGTGCATTACCATTGGAAGACTATATAAATGGAAATTCTTGTTGAAAGAGGGTGTGTCTCTGTGCTTGAAATCTGAATATCAATAACATAGTCAAAGGCCAAGAAAGTAAATGAATATATGTTGCAGAATTCAAAGAACATTATAAAGATTTGAAGGTTGAAGTACTTATCATAAAAGGGAGGTTAGGTAGTGCTAGGGCAGGTTGGAGCTTGCAAAGGAGGTTGTATCCTCCTTCCAGTTGAAGCTGGTAAACCGAGTTGTTGCAACATATTTTCAATTATAGCTAAAGAAAATAGGGAGTTGGTGCTTCTCTCCAGTCAGTGCTGGTAAAATCTAGGGGGTTGCAACCTCCTTCTAGTTGCTGCTAGTAAAACAGGGAATTGGTGTTTCCTTTTAGTTAGAGCTCATAAATTAAATGTAATATTTATTGAAAATAAGAACATTTGTGAAGTTGGGTTTTTCACGTTTAAATTCTGTGTACTATACCTTTTTGTTGATCATTTGTTTTGATTTGATAAAATTAAGATAAAATTAATAATTAAGTGGTTTTAAATTGTTGAAAAAGGATAATACTAATTCACCCCCCTCTCAGTATTAAACAATATTTCAACAAACACTTGTGGTTTCATACTTTGTATAAGCATTAGATCTCGTGTATGTTTCTCCTGTACATCTTATGATTATGAATGAATGAAGAAATTTAAAGTTCTCTTATTTCTAGGCCATCAGTCTTATTTTTTTGTCTATATGTCTTTCTTCAAAATCATTTCTCTCATTACCTAAGTTACTATATGTGATGGAATGGATGAAACTGTTCTTTATATTATATGTGAGGTTATTATCTTTCTATTATAATTTATTGTTTTTTAGTTACTTTACCACTTGGTCCACTCGCAAGTGTTGATGTTGAATGTATAAATATGATTTATGAGTGTGTGTATTGAATATCTGAGTGAGAAAGAGGAGTACCACCTCTATAAAAAAATAGAGGGAATCTTGATAAGTCTTTCAAGAAGACCCTAGGAGGTTGACTCTNNNGAGGGAATCTTGATAAGTCTTTCAAGAAGACCCTAGGAGGTTGACTCTAGAACCTGACAGGAAAAGAGATCAACACATAGCTACAATAGAACCCTTCATAACTCTATTTTCCATAACCTTTTTCATGTGTGCTTTGGGTTTCAACGATTAGCCCCGATTAACATAGCTCTATGCATTACATTGACATAGGAGGAATCCTCTCATGCTTAGATTGAGGCTAATAGATTAGCCAATTTTGTTGAACATATACATCACATACAACAAGAAGTTCATGATGTTTTGAAAAAAACTAATGCCAAGTACAAGTAGAGCCACAATTAATATCAGGTTCCACGTCAGTTTTAGCTGGGAGATAAGGTATGGATGGATTTGTAGAAAGAACGCCTCATAAGACCCCATCAAAAGTTTCACCCACTTTTATATGGGCCTCACACCATGACCAAGGCCATGGGTGAGAATGCTTTTAAATTAAATATTCCCCCTTTCGCTTGCTTGCACCCTGTATTTAATGTAGAGCTGCTTCGACCACATTTTCCACCTCTCTGGACACCTTGAAGGTGGTCAAGTGTTTGTCCCCTACAAAACTAAATCATGATTTCATTACATAGGCCACTAAGACAAAGGGAACCCACCAAAAGGATATCCAACTCTATCAGGGCATCAAAGTAGGGTAGCTCCTTTACCAAGAGTCAGACTCAACAAAAGTTTCCCCATTTGATGGAGGAACTTGACGCAATGGGGACTATTGTTTCTTAAAGGGGGATAGTGATCCAAGTGGATACTAGTGGCCACCCACTTGTTCCATTGGCTCATAATAGTTCCACATCTTGGCAGTTATATTATAGTTTTTCAAGTCCCAAACTTTCGATGCATTTTTCGACCATTTCCTTTGCATTTTTGGGAGTTGACTTAGTCTTTCCAAACACATAGAGCATGGATTAAAATTTTTAATAGTCAAGAAACACCCTAAATGGAGTTTGTATGTAGAAGTTTTGGCTCCAAGAACTTGACATATCAACTAGCTTCCTCAAGGCCCACATTTCTCTTGCCCCATCATCTCCCGAGGTTAAGGTTTTGGATCTTTAAAGTTTTTTCATCTTAAGGTTTCATACTTTATGTTAAAAAACAATCTTGGCCTATTGTAATGTCAAGATACCACATCTCTCTTCAAAGTTAAGCTGCCATCACTCCAACTACTTTATATTGCTTTACATTTTATAGTCTTTTTCTATTTCATTCATTAATATAATTCTGGTATGACTATACAACTATACTCTTTGCCATGCATGTTTCCATTTATATTTTTACTTTCATTTCATTCTCTACTTAGTTTAGATCACTCTAACAATGTGCATTGCTTCATCGACATCAATATCACAAAAAATAAAATCTTTGTTTATCCCACAAAAGATCTCTTGAGCATTGTGGTAGATGGCTAGGGAATTACAAGAATATGGAGATGCCATAAGGTTCTTTAACAAATACATAGTTTTGAATAAAAAACATGACTCAATGCTCTTCCTCTTAGTGGAATGGATGTAATTTTATGTGTCAAATGGCTAATGAAGTTAGGCATGCAAAATGATAATCTCAAAGAAAAATTCATGAAGTTTAGATGACACATAGAGACCTACACCTTATATGAAAGCAATAACATATATGTTGTGTTGAACATCCAAGAATCAATAGAAGAATCAAATTACAAACCCACTAATTGCAACAACCCAACATTGATGGTGAAAATGAAGAAGATAAGGCCACAATTGATAACATGTTGTCATAAAAGACGACAAAATTTATTGCTTACAAAAGCATAACCAATTTCTATGAACAAGAGTTAAGTAGCTAAAAGAGGAAAAAATGAGCATGACCCAAGTTTGAAGCACCAAAAATTGAGAAAACAATGATTGTTGAACTAAACATATTGAAAGATTAGGATGTCTCAAATTAAGAGATCAAAGAACAACATGTGTAGAAAGTCGAACATCCAAGTCTTAATTCAACGATAAAAGTATTTAGGGATCATAATCATCAACCTTAATGTCACACAAATCATAGAAGTTGTGCAATAGATTAATACAAGGATGAGAAGTGGTCCTCTCAACACATGCTTTGAGGACACAATATTTTGAGGGGTGGACTTATAATATACCTAAAATGTATATTACCACTCTAATAAACACCATAATATCATAAATGATTATATAAAAACAATTATTAATTAATTGTGATAGGTCGTACACATTCTCAAAAGTCATGACTTATATCCCTTGTTGGTGTATTTTATACACACCGTTGTATTCACACATTCATCAATCATTGTCAAATTTATATTTTTATATATTATGTGTGCTATGTGTGCCTCTTTTGTCTACACTTCATGTGTGAGTATGAATTGTTAGGTTCATACCAAAACCAACAAGAAATAAACAAGACCAAAGAATGACCTTGCCTAGGCAATAGACAACAAACACCGAAAACATAAGGAACACATGTTCTGTCTATTCACTATTAGAAACATGGTGATTAAAAAAGTTGTTTTTTCAAACTTCTTTCACTATTGAGTTATTTTGCATATGTTCTCGCTAATGACTGTGGATTTGTATATTGCATGCTACATGGTGCTCCCATTTAGTATGGGATAACTTGTGTGTTGAATACACAAGGTGCTCCCTGATCATAACACACCAAATAGTAAACAACCTAAAAAAGGCCCTATTGTAGGTCATTGTGGTCAAGATTAACTTAAGATTCCTCCCTTTAAACTTGACACGGGAGAAACACCCACCCCCTTCAAATTTTATTAATTGGGTATTAATGATTACAATATTACCCCCCCCCCCCCCCCCCCTCTAGTTATATCACGCAGGTCTATGTCTAGACCTTACTTTGTTGAAGCACCGAATTAGGGGTATGAATGCCTAAATCGGTCCTAACCATTTGACCGTTTACATGTGATCAACTCCAATCCCAAAAAATCTTAACAATGTATTCCTATGCATATGATGCTTGAATCATCCACCTACTTCATTTATCGTGTCACTTCCTACTCCACTCCACTCCACTCTTATGCAATACCTTTCTTGCTACCACTATCAAGCCTCTACCACAAGGATCTTCATTTGTGTGCAAAACATGGTAGTCACCTCCACCATCATATCAATCAGTCACTTTTTTCCATCTCTGGCATGAGTTAATATAGTTGGTATCAACATGGGGCCCAACATAATGTTGGCATTGTGGAATACTTTCCATAGTTGTCCAATGCTTAATATGTTTAATCCTCCAATTCCACGCACTACATTATCATTCATGACTAAATGCATTAATAGATACTCATTCGATCTAATACTATAACTCGAGCGAATTTCTCGTGATCCACACTTTTAAATGCTAGTAGCACTACTCACCAAGTAGAATGCTTAGGTTTCTATGAGTGCAATAACTAGCACTCCTTGCCACCATCGACTTGGGATACACATCAGATCCATTAACGTTCACATTCACAAGAATGACCATGTTAACGATTTCAATAGAAATGGATATGCAAGTTATAAAGCACTAGTAATAACAATCTATGTGGTATCTTAAAACTTCATCTAGTCACTATTCCCATCAATGTTTTCCCATGAGAAAGTCCAAGCCAAATCATCACCCAAAGTATTCCTATGACTAGCACACACCCTTTCAAATTGTGTACCAACTAAGTTTTTTATTTCATAGCACGATCAGTTATGATCCAAAACCCACAAGCCACTAGCTAGAGCGAATTCTTCCATCACTGGGCTCAAACACTAACATTACTACCATTGAATGTAGTTTAGCAAAAATTTCTGCCACCATACATCGAAATTGTCAATGTTACATAAATCACATCGAGGAAATGTGATATGGCTTATGTAGATATGGAACCATGCTAGAGCGATGCAATCTTGTCCACCATCGCTATATGTGGTATACAGAGAAACAAACTCTTCATCTTCATTTGAAAGACATAGATGATCATTGTAACCAATAGTGTGACACATTACAAACACATTTACCAACTTGATGAGAACCCTCTAGAGTTCTAATTTTTTACAGGTTGCATTTAGTGGCCGCTTTAACTCCCATTTCAAAAAGTGGTTCTCTCGAAATCACCTTTTTTCCTGGGGTTAAAATAACAATATTTTGCAGGGGTCGCAGGTACCAGAGTGATCTTAATAGATCTTGATGGACATCAAGAAATTAGCTTCATATGGGGTTTAGGAGAAGTAAAAAATAACAAAGAGGAAGCACTTGCTCTTTGTTAAGGATTAAAGCTCCTAGATCCGCGATGGATTAAGAAATCATCAATCATTGGAGACTCTGCTATCATCATAAGGTATATGTGCAACTCATCGACTCCACGTGATTTGTAATTTGGAAAGGATCATCTGCATAATTTAGATGGAGGCAAGGTGGTTTGATTCAATTGAGTTTTTTCATGTTCTAAGAGCTCTTAACCAATGAGAAGATCGTCTAACCAATGAAGCCTCTCGATTGGAGGTGGGGAAACTCAAGTTAAAATAGGAGATAATATCATCATATATCCCTTAAGTATAATTAATGATGACTAATCCAATGCATGTCGTGCTCAAAATGTTCAATGCCAAGTAGCATGATGAATTAAAGTCGAAAGGACATGACATAAGGTGGATTAATTCCATAATAGGCTCACACACTTTGAATTGAGTGAGGAGAGGAGTATTATGCCAATTTGTTTTGCGATGATGGAAGAAAGTGGGATAATCTTGGACGCAAGATTGGTTTCTCTCATCCCTGGATTGAATTGTTTAGAGTATCTCTCTCATCAAGTTTCAAGGTATGGAATCAGACAGTTAGGGAAGGTTTATATTGTTACTTGTATGGTTTTTGAGACAAACCAAGTCCAATCCTCTATGAATTTAGGAGTGCTCAGTTGTATGCGCATCAATTCATAAGAATTCAACTATGTTTGAGTGGTATCCAACGTATACACTAGTTACAAGGGTTTCATATGGATTTACACGGCTATAGAGAAGAGCAGGGTGGGACAACCTGGAGCAATTGACTAAGTGTTGGGAATTTTTCAATTTGCAATCTTAGTGTTAGAATTTCGGAAGATGGAGAGTTACAATCATCACAAACATTGTCCAATTTGTGAAATTAGGGGCATACATTGTGTTCTAAGGAGGCATGAGACTCTTCTATATGATAACTGTTATCCATCTTCAATGCAACCTTGAGAATGTCCTCTTACGAATAATCTCATAACAATGAGCATGCAGGAATTATAGAACTTGTTACTCAGTAAAAAAGTCAAATAGCGAACTTGGAGGGAGAGTGGAGGATGCTTTAGTAAATAGCATCATCCTTAGCTAAGAGCTCCCAGTCAGTAGCAATATTTCAAAATATGCCATATGGATTAGTGCCAAATGGAGTACAAGAGGAGGAATCGATGTGTCAAGTTCCTAGCAATGTGGAGCTGAAGTGGATAGTGCAAAAATCCAAGAAACCATCAAAGAATCAAAATGAAGTGCACAATGGCTAGGTTTTCCCTTAATCCTAGGTGTTGTATGTTTTGCAAAGTCTATTTGATTTTAGGATCATTTTATAGAATATATACAAGTAGGTTCTTTCGTTATTCATCTGTGAAGGAAAAAGCAATAGTTGCAACGATGAACTCTATTAATTTTGGAAATCCTTTTGAACAATTGACATATGAACAACCCTCTTTTAGTATTATCATGTTGAGTAGTGAGGCTACAACAAAGTTTTAATACAAAATGTAACCGTTCCAATTTAAAATAATAATAATAAGAAATAAATAAATATATTACAACCTTTTGCAACCATAGCTTTAAATCCCTATAATGTTGCGAATGAAAACCTGATAGTCAACCCTTGATTTGAAAAGTGGTGCTCCAAAAATCACCCTTTTTGGGGGGGTTAAAATTACAACCTTTTGCAACCACAACCTTAAATCCCAATATTGTTGCAAACAAAAACCTTAAAAAATCAACCCCCAAATCAAAAAGCGGTGCTCCTAAAATCACTTTTTTTCAAGGTTAAAATTACTACTCTTTGCAACCACAACCTTAAATCCTCGTAGTGTTGTAGACAAAAACCTTAAAATAAATACCTAAATCAAAAAGTGGTGCTACCAATAACACTCCTTTTTCATGGTTAAAATTGCAACTTGTTTGAAACCATAGCCTTAACAATTGGCACTGTTACAACAAAAATATTGAAATCAACCCCTAAATAGAAAACTAGTAGCACCCTTTTTTTCGGGCCTAAAATTGTATCATTTTTGAAACCGTGGCTAAGAAAATGGTTATCGTTGCAAACAAAATCATAAAAGGGAAACAATAGAAAAGAAAAGGGAGGGAATAAAGAGAAAAAAACATAATTTAAAAATATATTTAAAACGAAAAAATTCAAAATAAAAGGAAAATCCCTCAACTCCTCCCTCACCCTCATTTAAACTAAATAAATAAAAATAAAATACCATTTTTTTTTCTTCGAGAAAAAACTCTAATTTAATTTTTTTTAAAAGGGTCAAGAGTTTAAAAGAAAGAAAAAGAAAGAAAGAAAGAAAGAAAATTACAAAAGGATTTTTTGTTGTTGGGGGAAGAAAGAAAGAAAATTACAAAAGGATTTTTTGTTGTTGGGGGGAGCGGGTGGCGTCATGGGGTGCATGGGTGGTTGGGGTGAGGGAGGAAGGGGATGATTCTAGGATCACCCCTCCCAACCTTTCCCCCTTCCTATCCTACCCCCACTACTCCATATCTCTCTAATCGACTACCTCTCCCATATATATCCCTCCTACCCATCACCTAACTAAGAGAAATGTGTATGATAGGTGGAGAAAAAGTGATCCATATTTTAGTGTTAAAGGCTTCATTTAAAAAACCCATTAATTCAAATTCTCATAACCAACTTCTCAATTTTCTGCAATTGCATTAAAAATTGGCTTAATGAATTTAAAAAAAAAAACGTTCAAGGATTGAAATTAAAAAACCAGAACTTGAATCACACAAGCAATACTCAACAAATTGTTAATGGAGTTCACCCATATGAGCTATGTCTTCGAGTTTACTTCAAATGATGAATTGATCCATTCATAAAGATGCAAAGTACAATTACACTTCTTTACATCAAGTAATGGCCTTCAATCTGCAAAAACATGGCTTCTTCCTGCAACAAATGGATACGAGCTTGTCCACTCTCTCAATAAAGGGGTTTCTCCTTCGAAAATGACTTTGAGTGAGACAAAGGGAATGAACAACAGTAGGAACCCAACATACCAAGCGATCAATGACCTGATATGTAAATCTTGAATGAATTCAGGCTCAAAATCGATTGAATTAGAGTTCTTCTACGTGTATATGCAAAGCTAGGGTTCGATCATTCGTCCTTCAAACTCTTGTGTGACCTTTCCTTAACATATATCACCAACGAAGAGATGATCTCAAGTCATGGCCTCTAAATCTGTTTTAAAGAGGGAGGAGGGAAGAATTTGTTGCCTATGGTGCACTCCACCCCGATCTCCTCTTTCCATGAGCTACACAATGACAACGCATCTGATCTTTTCTTATCCTCCAATGAGCATACAACTCTTAGACGAGTCACGATTTGATTGGTTGCTTCCATATCCAAATCGTGCATGCTCTCGTTTTACTTGGGGTTACTATTATCGTTTGAACACACAAAACACTCACAACTTTCTTTTGGAAGCACATCAACATGTCTTTGCTTGGTTGGCATGCAATCTATTTAAAAATAGATCTGGGCACTCATTTTTTTGTGAAGATTGATGGGGATCCTCTTGGATTAGTCCTTCCCACTAAGAATCTTTTGGACCACCAAAAGTCTAGTTTCATTCAGAAAATAAGTGAGGGTATAACTCCCTCACTTTTCGGTTTTCATCCATCGTGCTTTACTTGAATGAATTCCTTTTAAACCCACACGAAGATACTCCACATGACCTCTTCGCAAATTTCTTTCCTTTCTATCAAGTTTAACACCTTCCCACAACTCATCAAGATATTCAGGAGCAAAATCTTAAATAGAAGGAACTTGAACATTCTCACCTTGATCCATGATCATAGGAGGCTNNNAATAGAAGGAACTTGAACATTCTCACCTTGATCCATGATCATAGGAGGCTCATATGGTTTCAAGTTTTCAACATTAACCATGAAATACATCTGCATATATGGAGGTAACTCCAACCGGAAAGCATTGTTACCAATCTTTTTCTAAAATTTTAAATGGACCATACCTGATTGGCTTGAGATTTTTACCTTCACCCATAGGGCATTCTCTGCTAATGTATAGCCAAACTTGATCACCAACTTGGAAGTGATGATCAGCTTGGTGCTTGTCATGCCTAGCCTTATACTTGGCTTGGCTCTTTTCCAATTATCCCTGTACAACTTGATGAACCAATAGGATCTTTTGAATGAAATTCTTGGCTTTGTCTGCATCATTATGTCCATCCACCACTGAATCTTGCCAAAGAGTGAAGTTTAGAGGAGACTTAGACAAATATCCAAAACATGTCTCAAAATGAGACTTCTATGTAGAAAAATGTATGGCACAATTATAGGCATGTTGTACATAATACAACTATTCACCCCAAAGCTTAGGATGTTTGTTACAATATCCTCAGAGTAAGTGTATCATTGTCCTATTGGCCACTTCCGTTTGTCCATCGATATGTGGATGAAAAAAAGTGCTCTTCTGAAGCTTAGTAGTGTCCATTAACTCCCACAAAGTTGACCAAAATTTCCCAAGAAAGAGGGAGTCTCAATCAAATACAATGGGTGTGGGCAAACCGAAATGAATCCAAACACGTTGGAAAAATAAATGTGTAGTTCCTTCTCCTTTCACCTATTTCTTACAAGGCACCAAAACACACATTTTGCTAAATCTGTCCATAACAACATATAAATAATCATGACCTTTCCTAGACATAGGCAAATCCCCTACGAAATCCATAGACACACTTTCCCATGGACAAGAAGGTACATGAAGTGGCATATACAAAACCAATTTTTTGTTACTTGGTTTGCTAGTGGCACACATCACACATCTTTTTACATATTTGGACAGTTTTATACATCCGATGCTAGTAGCAATAATGTTGTAACATAGCTACTATTTTTCCTATAACAAAATGACTAAAAATGAGAGAACTATGTGATTCTCTTGTTACTTGCACTCTTTCATCTTGTGGAATACACAATTTACCAATATGATATAACAATTTGTCATGTACATGATAATCTAATTCTTCCACTTTAGTACCATGGATTAGTGTTTCATAAACATCCTTAAAGTCTTTTCCACTTTAGTACCATGGATTAGTGTTTCATAAACATCCTTAAAGTCTTAATCTCTAGCATATTGTTCAATGTAACTTTCATGAGCTAATGAATTATGATGTAAAACAATGGATGCATTAACAAAGGGTCTAGATGACATATCGACAACTTTGTTTTGTATACATTTTTTATACCCGATGACCAAATGGAATTGTTGCAAGAATCCCATCCATTGGAAATGATATCACTGTTGTAGCTTGGTTTGTGATTGGAGATACTACAAACGCTGATGATCCGTATGAATAATTGTCTCTTTGCCCATCAAATAATGTTTCCACTTCTTCACACTCTAAACCAAAGCATACAATTCTTTTTCATAGGTAGGATAGTTTCTTACCACACCAGTGAAGGTCTCATAATGGTAACAAACTACTTTCATCCTTTGTATTAACACTGCTCCCATGACATAATCACTTGCATTGGTTTCAATTTCAAATGGTTGTTGTATATCTGGCAATGCTTGAACTAGGGTTGTACCGAACTTTTCTTTCAAGGTCTTGAAGGTCTTTTGTTGTTTACCTCCCCATTGAAAGACCTGCTTAGTACTTGTCAAAGCATGTAAAGGAGATGCAAGGGAACAAAAGTTAACAATGAACTACCTCCAATACTGAACTACCCCTAGGAAGCTCCTAACTTCTAATACATTATTAGGTTTAGATCACTTCATAATGGCTTCAACTTTAGAGGCAACAATTTTCAATTCACCACCCCGTACTATACAACCCATAGAAACTAAAGATGTTTTCCCAAATTCACATTTTGACATCTTTAGGCACAATTGCTCCTTTTTCAAAACATCTAAGCCTTTCACATCTAATATTTGATTTGAAATTGTTGTTTAGTTACCTATTTTCTTTCATGATAGAGTGGACCATATTTAAGACATCAATTCTATGACTACATAAGGACAAGTAGCTCCTATCTGAACATGTTAGTCAAAGTTAACTTCTTAAGTGAACTATGAGGCAAACCCAAACAAATTAGAACCTAAAACCCAAAGTATCGTTTTCAACATGATACATTTGAGAAATTTGTCCATGATTATATGTAATAAGATCTTTGTAAAGAATAAAGATGATTGAATGCTAAAGCTATATTGATAAGATATTATCTTTCCTCTTCTTGTTAAATGAAGAATGCAAAGATATCGCCTACTTCATTAACCAACATTGACGTTATCAAATTTGAGACCATGGGTTGAATGTTTTGTATGATATACAAATCAATCAAATGAGTGGTTGCTAACTTCTCCATCTATATATATATATTGTCTCCCATCATTTATTAAGTAATATGGGAGGAAGATGCAAACTTGCCTAGCATACAAAATTTGCCTTGAATGGTGTTGAGAGAGCAACGACTTTAACTAAAGTTGCAACTCTATCATACATATAAACTTGTGGAAAGACCTTTGAGTTAGAGCCTCTAATGGACACGACCTTTGGGGAAATTGCAATATCTAAAGCACAACCATCGTTCACTTGAGTTCATAAAGAATTCAATTTAACACCTTTATTTATAGGCCATTAGCAAGGCATTCGTAGAACACAACAAACCATGGATTACATATCTTTCTTCTATGAACAAAATGTATTTGTAAACAAAAATGTGACTTATTTCCCTTTTTCAAACAGGCCTTGTTATTGCACAGTTTTTAGTTTAGGTCAAAGGCTAAAGGATAGAAGACAAACTGGCGTAACAGGAACCTTCCCCACCCAATGTCATCTCAATGGGGAGGTTCTTTCTGTTTAGGGAGGTTAGCCCAGGGGAGACGTCCCCGACAACCTGGGGTCT
>CBVK0100247118.1:0-17441 GCA_900067695.1 Picea abies | reverse complement strand
CCTAGTGTGGAAAATCCCAATGCCTGAACAAAGGTAGGGGGAGATGAGAGGAATAAATATGGAAAGTGGTAAGTATGGATGGAATGGACGATGAACTTTCATAGACCCACCTAGTGGCAACCCATCCTAAAGGGAGATCAACTAGGGCATCATGTCACCCTTCCAGGTATGAACAAGTTAGAGAGCATAATTTCCAAGCAAACGTTATGAAATGAAGGATAATTTAATGCAACATATTCAAGTGCTTCAATAATCATAGTGACACATACCATGATACCCAGACTCATTACCTCATGGAGCAAGACTTACTGCTACTTCAGGACCATGCTGGTGGGATGGATGTTGTTGCTGCTAATAAATGGGCTGTAATGAAGAAAAGAGGGGCCCTCTAGGGCCATGCTCAAGTTATCTGGCTCTCAGCACTCCATGTCTAGGACCTGTGGGCTTCGAGACATGATCTCCTTAGTTATCCCTAGGGTAGGTGATAACATGGACCATTTTCCTTTGAGACGTTCTGAAAAGGTATTAATTTGGAGTAATGACACATTTTGTGTATGCCAGTCTAAGGAAAATAGATAAGGAAAAACTCAGAATTAGTGAATATGACTTGGGTGAAGATGCCCTGCAAACAACAACATTTTTCAGAAACTCCAACTACGTCCCAGATTGAGTAATTGTAATAGTGGGGCGAATGAGGAGGAATGGGTCTGAATCGAGTGAAGGGAGCATCTTCTTCTTGTGTCCATGGCTGCCATCGTCCTCGAAGTGGTGGTCGTAGCGTACCTTGTAACAACACCATCGCCCAGGACCATAGGCGATGACAACGATTGACTCCATCCAAGCAACATATCTCTGAGCCTTCACTCATTTTTTTCCCCATTCCAATGATCATCATTGTATTCAACGAACCCCCACAACCTCGGTCAGTCAAGATCAAGAACATTTTAATTGGAATATAGTCCAATCAAGAGCGACAACAATATCGATATCTTGCTTCCTCTCTGCACAGTGAGTGAGAGAATCTGAGTAAAAGTTGTATGAAAATAATATTTGTTGCTTGCAAGTCATGGGTTTGATTTGTGGAATGATCATTGTCCTTATTGCAACTTGATCGTCAAAGTTCAAACATAAATAATCATTTATCTTATTAAGTCGTATATTTACAAAGAATTGATTTTATGATCCCAAAAAATTATATAATTCGAAGTGTCAAAAGATATTAATTTGTATTTTCAAAAAATAATTTTAATTTTTTAATAAATTATAAAATATTTGAATTTTATTAATTTAGATTTAAAACTTTTTAAATAATTTTTCATATTCAATTTTATCTTAAATTTAAAATCTCTTTAATCAACATTCAAATTAATTTTAAATTTCAAATTCTTCCTAATCAAGTGCTGGGAGAACAAATCTTCGTAAACCCTTTTCCCAAATAATTCTATCATCATTACTCTTTAGTCCTTGTTGTTGTGAGAAAAAATATTAAATTGCATATGACACATATGAGAAACTTTTAAAATTTATTCTATAGTATGAATTGGTGATAACCCCTTATAAATATCAAATAATGTATGCAGATTTTGGTGTGTGCCTCTTACAAACAATGAACAAAAGGGAAATTAAAATTCAATTGTCATGCTACTCTTATGAATCAAATTGTACCAATCTATCATGCTATCTCACTCTTGGGAGAGACAACTTGACATACACAATGGTATTTAGAAATAAGCATCTACACTAGTGTAGTGTATTATCCCTTGTGTATTACCCTCATCAATCCACTCCACACTCCACATACATGAACTCTATCAAAGAAGAAACTAGAAGTTTTTGTTGAAAGACAAAAATCAAATAAGAAAACAAAACCTAAGATATTAGTCGAGGTGAACATTCCTTAGATGACCGCATTGAGCCCGACCTACTGCTTTATAATTACATATATCCATATATCCCTCACTCACTGCTACATTTGGGGTCAAATTCTGACATTAATTTCTACGTTCGAAGGTTTGCTTGTTTTATCATCGATTTTTGTGAGTTTTCTTCTGCCTCGATAAATGACAATTAATAAACATATAGAATTAACATTGACCAATTGAAGTTGATGCTGATTTGTCAAATTTGACCATATTGAGATAACATCGATCAATCATTGCTTTTGGAAAATAATTAAAATCCTGACAAACATTTCATACTTTCAAAATTTGTAATGGATATATTTTAAGTGTTAAAAAGGTATCCATGAGAAAACAAATATTTTTTTTTCTACAAAGTTTGGTTGAAGTGACATATTATAAGTGCTATGTTTTTTCTATTTTTACTACGTTGTTGAAGTCATAAGTCTCCCCATAAATAGGTGGCATCAAAGCCTATAGCTCTTCTCAAATTCTCCAACATCTCTCTACATGATGTGGCAATGCCTCCATATGTGGCACAATGCCTTAGTATGTGTAAGATGCACCTTCAATAAACACATATGCATGAATATATGTCAATCAGATCTACAAAAGAGAAAAATCTGCCCCATTTGCCACCACACCTCAGAATATGTAGCAACGCCTCAAAAGGTGATCCTCAATGAAGGGATAGACATCAAAGACTGCAACCAAGGCCTCCAAACCAAATTATCCATGAACAACCTGCTGAAAAAGGTCTTAAATACTAGTACAAGTCTTCATGCATCATGAATGGTAACAATGGGCATGACTTTAATCCTTTTGAAAACCTATAAGATTGTTATGTCATTTTATTGCCAGTTATTGATACATTGTTCAGGTAACATAAAATTCATTTCCAATATTTTGACACCAAGTTGCACCCACTAGAGTTTTCTCACCGTAGTTGGGGTATGAGTCCATGATTGTGTAAGACATAAAAGGACTTAGTGATTTTTTTCCATATAGTTCTCATTTTATATCTCTCAGTTATGATGGCAATATAATAGAGGTGCATACGCTTTACAATTCAGCATAAGAAATTCTAACAAATTACTCTTAAACTGTAGTTGCAAAATCCTGCTTGGAAAATTTGGAAGACATTCAACCAGAATAAAACAATTTGAAGTACTGTCCCTAACAAAAACAATGACTTATTACTCGGAAAGGCACATGTTGGAACTAAAATTACCAAAAACAAACTTACCATACATGGTCACTGGACCTTTGAAATGTTTACTGAAGCTGTATGTCCTTTAGTATATAATACAACTGGCTCAAGAGAACCCCTGACTTGCAGAAACATGACAAAATATATTGTTTGGATATATGCCTTGGCAAAAAACTGTTTTCATAGACACCATGCAAGAATGTAGGGATCCTTCATGGGTACATAGAATTCAGATTCATAGTTTGTACAGATTTGAACCTGGAGCTGCAGTATGACCTTTGTAAAGACTTCACAGTAACAATCTTCCAATGGCATGAGAAATGCATATGATATTTTGATACTATTTAGAAATGAATAATTAAATTCTAATAGGCGTCTCCCACCATATAATTTTAATGGAGAACATATTAAAGAATCCAAAATTTACTCCTGCGTCCTCTCATCTGCTACAGAAAAGTTAGTTGCTAATGGATAGTCTGTTGCCTATGACAGCTTCAAAATGATTACAAAGTGAATACTATTAAATTCTTGCAATAAAATGCTAGCAAGACAGAGTGGACTCCACATGCATTTGGTCTATGGAAAGAGGTCAGTTGGCTATTATAGTTCCAAAATGATTGAAAAACAACTACTCTTAAACTCTTGCAATAAACTTCTAGGAAACATAGTGGACCATACATTTAACTTACCTAACCTATTTAGAACAAGGTTCTTAAGAGTTATTAAGTTTCTCAAGGAAATAAGGGCTATCGGGCCATCAATAGAGAATGGCAACTAAAAAGATGTATCACTGCTCTTCATCAGAAACAATTTTTACAGACATCATAGAAAAAAGTTATTTAGGATAGAGAAGAAGGAAAAGAACTTCTCTGAATGGTTCGTACCCTTCTTGTGCGAGAGTACAGCTAATAGAAAAAAATGAAGCAATCATTCTAGAGTCAAGAAAGGGCCTATAAAAGGAAGAAAACCAGATAGGTGGGCTTTACTCATTGTTGCATCAATGACATTGATCTGGAGGATAGGTGGGTTCGCAGACTTCACAGTGTTTGGTCCATTTTGCTGTCTTATAAGCTGTGGGTTTTCACTTGGCTGATTGTTTACCAGGGGATCCCCTCTAAAACCAGATTGACAAAGAGTGGGACTTCTGATGGACTCTACTCTATCTTTACTTGGAGCTAGGAAAATGACCGAAAAATGAAAGTGCTCAAAATTAAAAACTGAACTTACCAGGAGATGCGCTTGGCTGAGGTGAGCAACCTGGTGTGTTTGGATATGAGAAAATCCAACTTTTGCTCCTTCAAATCTGATCTGCGGATTTCTGGACTGGTGCTTCTGGTACCTCTGGTACTCTGGTACTTCTGGTACTAGTTTTCTAGTACTTCTGGTACTTTGTGAAACTAGGGTTTCACTTTTCGGGAGATCCAACCACTGAAAAGGTGCGTTGATGATGCCAAATTGATCCTTAGGGGAGGGCACAACTTTCTAGATAGTTTTAGGGCTGAAAAGCTTCACTTTTGAAAAACCCTAATTTGTAGGTACGACAATAGTGACGTTTTTCTCTTGCGAAAGATGCTTCCTTCAGCTTGGCTCTGATACCATGTTAATGTTTAAGCCATTATTATAGATGTTTTCATTTCATTAGATAACAATAGCATAATCCAAGATCGCTGAGAAATACACAATCACAAGAGACACAACATTTATCTTGGGAAACCCTCTAGGGGAAGAAAACCCAACAAAACTTCCTTAATATAGATAGCCAATACAATGCCAAAAGATCTCTTATGCTAATACAAAGAGTCCTCTCCTAGATATGTGCCACTCTCTCTCTCCTTTGCCGGTAACAGATCAGAACTTGTCCTTCAAACTGAGCAAGTAAGTTGTTTCTAAGTGAGGCGCTAGCCTCCTTTATTTATACAAGTCTGGCATGTGTGAAGTGTCTCTTCACTGGCAGGGCCGATTTCTCAAACTGGGTGGGTAAACCCACCTTTATTATATTTCTGGGTCTCTTTAATAACTGCTGGGGCCGACTTCTTATTCTGCCTATTACAATTGTCTTTTGACCAATCCGCAAAAGGGGATTTGGTCCTATTACAATAACCGACATGATCAATCCACAATGGGGATTGATTCTATGAATAATATATCAATAATAATAAGAATACTCTTTGCAGTTACATTATTTCAACAGGTAAAGCCACAATTCACTGTAGATGGCATGGTAAAAACCCAACAATTAATGATGCATAGGATTGTCAACCCAGAAAGAGCCCAACAACAAGCTCCTAGAACTCCTTATAAGGGGCAATTCCAAAGGGGTACTCAAGGTTTCAAGCTGTTAGAAATTGGTAAAGATAACAAGAATCTACCTTTTTCAAAATTCTGTAGACAAAATTAACATAAACACATTCAAATTATACAGATCTTCTAAGCATGCTGAATAGTTAGATATGAACCAAAAATTAGATCTGAACAAGTACAACAAATAGATCTAAAGCTTAAACCGTTTTGAGTGAGCAAAACAGTCAGATCAGAATTAGAAATTAATTATGATCATAAACAATAGATAGATATAAACAAATTCAGAGCACGCTAGAGTGTTAGATCTGAAAATAGGTCTAAACATGAACAACATTGTAGATCTGAACCATAGATAATTTCTGAGTAATCAAGACATTCAGATCTGAACTAGAAGTCACTTCTAATCATAAACAACAGTTAGATAAATAGTAAAGCTGAACATGCATATTCAGATCTGAACTAGAAGTCACTTCTAATTATAAACAACAGTGAGATAAACAGTAGGTAAAGCTGAACATGCATATTAGATAGATCTAGGCTAAATAAATAAATATGGGCATGAACAAAAGAGATCTGAACTGTAAGTAACTTACCTCTGTAAGAAGAAGAGGAGCATAACACACCTGAGAGATAATAAGCCACTAGAATATGCTCAGATAAGTCTTATGTGTCATGGATCTGCCTCAAGGGTCAAATCTCTGTTAAGAGAAGTATTTGACTGTCAAAACACCATAAAACCCTCACACCCAAAACCCCAAATCCTCACACAGAATTAAACAGCCAAAAGGAAGGACGACTGCCTGTAGTGAATGAACAACTATCCCTATAAGATGTCGTGGCCTCACAGATCCCATATCTGTTCTAAGAAAGGGGACGATAGGTTGCTAGGAGGGTATCATTGGTAGAAGAAGGGGGCCGACTGGCTGTCACAGTCAAAGAGAGCATCAATAGCAATACTTCAGTAGAGGCATACACACCCTCAACACTCACACAACATCAAGCAAACAAGCAAGGACCTGGCTGTCACAAAAGGAGGGACCTGCTGTCAAAGGAAGGCTGAGCATTGTCACGAGGAGTCCATAGGTTGAAACAAGGAGGCCACAAATTGTTACTAGGAGGCCGCAGACCAAGAGAGCAATCCGCCACTTTCTTTAGGAGGAGAGAATAAATGAATGTCAGAGTGAAGGGGGAGGGGTTCTTGTTTATACTTTTGGGTAAGGGTTAGAATAAAAGAAATATAATTAAAATAATATATTTAATTAATATAAATATTAATTAAATATATTTATAATTTATATTAATTAAATATTTCTTATATTAACCCCAAAATATAAAATACAAACCCCCAAACAAACTTAAGCCCAAAAACCAAGGGTGGTGGGTTTAGGAGAGGTTTACACATGTTCATATACTTCTCAAGGTGACCAATCAACTTTATCATCACTGCATATGGGATACATCCCTCATGTGGTCATGCCCGCCTTCAAGAGGGTCACATACGAACAACTACCTGATCAAGGACTAGGTTGCCTCATAACATATCTGGGGTCTTATTCACCAAGGTACAAGACCAAGGATCAACCCATGGCTTAGACATGGGTACCCTGGAACATGTCCAGGGGCGCTAGACATATCTAGGGACTTAACTGCTTGGTTGCAGACCAAGAACCCTAGTCATATACTGGGGGCCCTCTCAAGGGTCTTTACTGCTTGGTCCTAGACCCAGAACCCCAGTTATCTACTGGGGGCCCTTACAAGGGTCTTTACTGCTTGGTCCCATACCAAGAACCCCAGTTATCTACTGGGGGCCCTTACAAGGGTCTTTTGCTGCTTGGCCCCAGACCAAGAACCCCAGTTATCTACTGGGGGCCCTTACAAGGGTCTTTTGCCATGGCTCTGACTGTTTGGTTCGAGACCAAGAACCCAAGGTGTGCACTGGGGGCCCTAGATCTCAGCTAGGGTCTTTACCATCCTCCGGGAGAATGGCTCTTGCAGCTGCTTTAAATTCAACACAAGACAAAGAACGATAAAGAATTCCCTAATACTTTAGCCCCCACAAACATGGTAGAGGAGAACCCTTGGTGCTTACAATGCAGAGAGTCACATTGGAAGCATGAATGCCCCCTAAACAATGGTGGACATGACAAAGTGAATATTATTGATCATACCATTGAGGACCCACAATGTTGCCTTAATATCACACTTGAAGAACATCAAGAAGGCATAAAGGAAGCAACTAGGAAGGCTAGGATGGAGGTGATAAATAATCTTGATCAAGAGTCAAGAGAAAAGTTGAAAAAACAAGAATTCCAAGTGTATACTAGACAAAAACGTATGAATCAACCTCTTTCTACTGGACCTACCACTTCATAGCCAAAACCTCCACCTATGAACATACTTCTTCTTAAAACTACTCCTAAGGCTGTCAAGATTGACTTGAAATTTGACTTGAAAAGTGCATTGGCCAAAATGCATGTGACTATTCCACTGAGGGAAGTCATCAAAGGTCCATCCATGAAAGAAGGGTTCAATTTTTTTTTCAATGTACCAGATGAGCCAATGGACCCTCCTATTATGTTACAAGCAGACCATTTTAGGGTTCAGTATGATGGACACCCACCCTTCTTCATGACATTACTAGTGAATAACAAATGTCTCAACAATTGTATCCTTGATTCAGGAGTAGGTGCTAACATGATGTCTTTAAAGGCCATGGAGAAACTAGGCCTAAAGGCTACACGACCCTATAGGAATATGTGCGGTTTTGAATCCAGGGCCATACCCACTCATGGGGTAGTTGAGAATGTTGAAGTACACATTGGAAAATATCTTTAGAGAGTGATCCATATGGATATTGTGGTGGTGGATGTCCCTGATGTGTGGGGGATGCTTTTGTCCAGGAAGTTTGCTGCAATGTTGGGAGGTACATTAGAGATGGATCTAACTTACATCAACGTGCCTATGAAAAATGGGAAAATTGAACGCCTTCCAAATATGCCAATGACCAAGGCTCATGTACAAGAAATTGATGATGATGCTGAGATTAGTGAGACACATGAGCTGATCAATGAAGACTTTCTTGTATTTTCTCCAGAGGATTTTCCTTTCACTTCAGAGGAAGATTTTGATGAGATACAATGGCCAAAGAAGGAAGAATATCAACAACTCTTAGATAAATACAAGGACAAGGAAGTTGGAACTGTTAAGTTACTAAAGAAAGGGGATGATGACATATTGATTAAACCAAATCAACAAGAAGTCCTTACAGCTGAATCCCACCCTCCTCCCTCAAGACAATACACCAGGGTTATACAAGAGACAACCAAGTTTGAAACAAAAGAGTATCGAGAGGGAGATGTTGTCTGGATGTGGGACACAGAGAAAGGGGAGCCTACTAATGTTAAAGGAAATGCGCAATTTTGGTCTGGACCTTTCAGAATCAGAATGAAGTTAGTCAACGATGCCTACTATTTATCCATGTTGGAAGGAAGAAAATGTCCATTACCAGTTAGTGGACGCTTCCTTCAACCCCATCATGGGAAAAAGGCTTGACTTCACATGTAAGTACATGTAAGTTAGATTAGGTAGGCATTTGCATCCATTGTATATACCATCTGCATATCATTATAGCATAGTTATAGTATTGTATTTTCCCATTACATATATATGCATGCTTATGATGCTCTTTATTTTATTATATCATGTATGAGTGAGGGGTGATATCACCACCCTAAAGATTACTGATGTATTTTGTTGAGATTTAACAGGCACAGGTCCTGCCAGAGATGCTGAGGTTCTCATGCGCTCTACAATGAGCACATGTCCGCAAATTGGAGCCAGATGTTATCCCCTATCTTGGGGATAACTAAGGAGATCATGTCTCGAGGCCCACATGTCCTAGACATGGAGTGACGAAAGCCGAATGACTTGAGCATGGACCCGGAGGGCCCCATGCTCAGTGCAACCTGTTATCGCACAGTTTGTAGCAAGGATAAAAAGCTTGAGGTTTGAAGGTCAAACTGGCGTAATACGAACCAATCCCACCCACTGTCACCACAATGGGATGGTTCTTTCTCTTTAGGGAGGTAAGGCCCAAGGGAGACGTCTTCGGTGACCTGGGGTTTTGAGAAGGCAAAGGATTACAGGATAAAGTAGTTATTCCCCCGTCACAAGTCACCACCGAGCAGATAGTCTTGGCTAATCAACCAATAAAGTAAAACCCCCAAAGAGATATACCTGCTTGAGAAAAAGCAACAATAAATTGATATATGCAAGCTTTGATCAATGGGTTATGTTAGCGTCGGAAGTCACTCTTGGATTGCTTGCAGGAGCAGAGTCCGATGCCCATCAGTTTTTATGTCACGGTTTGATAAATTGGCGATCAAATGGGTAGAGACTCGAGGAGATATCACTCTAACTCGGGGACTGGATATGGTACGTAAAGAACAAAGGAGGTATGGAATCCTAACTTCAGCCAGTGGGTTGATTAAAAGATGAGCAGGTGGAAGACTTAGTAAGAAAGGTGAACAAACAGCTCTGGGCAACAGGCTTATAGTGGTTTGTAGGGGAAAAACTCTGAACGCAGGATCCTCCTGGTTCAGGGCTTCAAGAAACTGAATAGAGGACTTGACTGGATCCTCCAATTCCAAGTCATTCAGCGTTAAGGAAATCACAGGAACCGATTAGAGACTCCGTAACTATTACAGTGATCCATTACAACATCATCCTATAACAACTACAACTCGACTGGATCCTCCAATTCCGAGCTGCTCTAACATAGTATAACAAAGATGTAAAGAAACTGGCATTCATAAAGCAAGAAGTCTCAGAAGTCTAGAAATAACCAGAAAACAGTGCTTCATTAAAGTTTTACAACCGGGAGCTCTGCTCAACCATCAATACCCACAAAAATGGTAAAAATGCCTACATATACTTGGAACTGACTCAGGCACCGAAGGCGCGATCATATCATGAATTCAATGCTTGACATTGAGGAGCTTCTCTGTTAGGCTACGCATGCAGACGTTGGGCAGAATGCCCATGCAGTCGTCTGTCAGACGCGATCTTTGTCAGGAGGAACTGACAACCTGTCTCTGTACACGCTCCTTTCCAACCTTCTATTTAAGGAAGGAGATGATGTATCACCCACCTTCCTCATTTGCATTAACTGATTCATCGGGACCTGAGAGGCTCTGGTCAAATATTCATTTGGGAGATGTGGTAGCCTACCTTTGGCTGTCTGCTGCTTTGCTGGATTTTCTGCAGGGGGACTCGGCTGGCCAATGTGGACGGAGCTGACAAGGCTGAGGTGATGGGCATGACAGACAGGATACTGGGTATGCGTGGGCTCTTAGGAGCTAAAGGCGTAGATGCGATGTGGCACAAGAAGATGACGTGGGGACAACAGAGGATATTCGGTGACTGAACAAGGTGGGGGCAATAAGCTGAGGCGGAGGTGGCTAGGAGTGCAAGATGATGAAATGGAGGATACGTGTCATCGGTGTCTGAGAGGCAGAATGACAAACATAAACGCCCCTCCCCCAGGCCTCCTTCTCGATGGCCAGGTGCCAAATCTGTGGGCTCGATTCTGGGTGCTATAGGAAATTCGGGGTTCGGAGTTTCAAAGTGCAAGAAATAAGGGGTGCCAGCTTCCCGAAATCCGATACCCGATGTGCGATGAGCTCCACCTCTATGAGCTAGCCCCTACCGGCTAGAACACGATCCATATGACCTGTTTTCGTGTGACCGTAGCCAAACCCTTCATTGGAGTTTCGGCGTTCACGATGACATAATGTTTGTGTCCACGGGACTCGCGATTTTCCGATTGCCGACGCACCTTCTGTGCTAGCCCTTTGCCTAGGCCCTGGTACAAGTGACCACTACCATATGCCTTTGACCATACTTTCCATCGGGGTTTCGCGGTTCGCGCTTTTGAAGTGAACGAATCACTCGCCCCCAAGATCCCCGATATCCCGATGGCTTCAAGTTCCCCGATGGGCACTTCACTGTCGGGACTTTCCCGATGACGCCGATCTCCTGCCACGCGTCCTTTCCCAGACGGACGGTCTAGATCTCTTTCGCTGCTTCTCATGCCCATGATCAGGCTCGCTTGCTTGACTCGGGCCCCAAACAGATTTCTTCTGTGTGCTGTACTTGGGCACTTATCGCGCAATCCTGTAGACCTGCGTACCTTTGTTCCCCGATACCACAATTGTTGCTAACATTAGGCTCCATGGGGGATAGAGTCGTCCCTGTGATGCTCTAAGGACTCATTTTGCAGCTCCAGTGCCTTGCTGTTGGGCTATGGAGTCACTTAGCCGAAACAAAAGTAAAAACAAAGAAAAGAAAAGGCAATATTTACAAAACATAGGAGCCACTGGAGGCTCAGACAAAATATTTTTTAAGAAAGTGCCCATTTACTGGGCTGCTGAAAACTTCTTCGCCTTCCTAACCTCGCAGCCTGTACGTGTTATTTGAGAAAATCTCGGAGATTCTGAAAGGCCCAATCCACAGGGCTTCAAATTTGCTGTGTTTGCCCTTTTCTTGTTTAGGAGCATCCCATTTCAGCACCAGGTCCCCTATCTGGAACCGCTCCTTCTTGGCCTTCCTATCGAAGACCTGCTTGATCTTTTGCTGATGGTCCTGAATCCTATCCACTGTCTGCTCCCTAGCCTGCTGGACCTCTACTAGCTGATGAATCCTTCTGATCATGTCATTGGGCTCTTCTTGATAATCCTGGAAGAATTTCGCTACGGGAATGGCCAGCTGAGAAGGGAAGACGGCTTCGACTCCGTAGACTAACTGGAAAGGGGAGAGACTTATAGATCTCTTTGTAGTCACCCGATCAGCCCATAGGGCGAATTTCAACTTTGAATTCCAAGCCCTTTTGTTGTCTTCCAACAACCTTTTGATGATCCTTATCGGGCTTTTGTTGGAGGATTCCGCTAGACCGTTGCCCTGTGGATAATATGGGGTGGAGTGAATCAATTTGATCCCAAACTGTTCACAGAACTTGGCTAGTGGTTCAGACCCGAAAGCGGCTGCATTATCAGTGACAATCTTATTTGGGCAGCCGAACCTTGTGATGAGGTCCTCCAAGAATCCAATGATTACCTTGTGGGAAGCACTCCTGGTGGGGATAGCTTCAATCCACTTGGTAAAGAAATCTGTAGTAGTCAGGATCCACCTGTGCTGCCCACTGGAGGCAGGGTGAATTTCTCCAATGAAATCTAGGCCCCACTGCTGGAAAGGCCCTGAAACCACCACCGGATTTAACGGCAGAGACCTGAGTTGCTGCTTTCCTGCAAATTTTTGACATTTGATGCAGGCTCTGACCCTTTTGCAGACATCAGTGAACACGGTAGGCCAGTAGTACCCAGCCCTGAGGATTTTGTGGGCTGTGGCTCTCTAGAAATGGTGCCCTCCACACAGGTCGTTGTGAAATTCAGCCACGACCGTCTCGGCCTCTGGTGGACTCATGCATTTTAAAAGCACCCCCAGGGGGTCTTTCCAATATAACACTTGATCGATCAGGCAGTATCTGACTGCTTTGAGCTTGAGAGCTCTTGCTTTGCTTCTTTGTAGGCCGTCTGGAGGCTGCAGCTCCTGTAGAAAGTATATTACATCCTTATACCAAGGACATCGAGCCAATGGGGGCTCCCTTTGATGCTCTACGTCCGGCAGCTGATCCTGCTGAATACCTGAGCATTCGTTGATGAAACTTATCCCCAAAGCTTGGCAGTTTGCTTCAGCTAACAGCTTGGCTAAACCTTGACCTTTGATCAGTTTGGTGGGTCTTATTTCCAGGTCGAATTCCAGAATTTTGGCTATCCATTTACTTTTTCTCCCGTCTATGTCAGGATGAATAAGAATGTCTTTAACAGCAGCCGAGGGGACATAGGTGATGATTTTTGACTGCAGGACATAGGTTCTTAAAGCTTTGAGAGCTTTTACCAGAGCATAGGCCTGTTTCTCCATAGTGTCATACCTGACTTTGGCATCCCTCAATGCTCGGCTGAAATAAGCAATAAGCTGCTCTAGCCCAATGTTGTTTGTCTGTAATAGAACGACAACCACTGTGTCAGGTGAGGCAAAGGAGAAGATAAGGAAATCCTTTGAGTAGTCGGGACTGATAAGCACAGGAGCTTCAGTCGAGGCCTTCTTGACTTGTTCAAAGGAATGTCGCGATTGAGGGGTCCACCTTACTTCATTCTCTTTCTTCAACATGGCTGTTATAAGTTTTACCTCCTCAGCAAAGTTAGGCACAAACCTCCTCAGAAAATTAATTTTACCGAGGAAAGATTGGACCTCCTTCTTGGACCTCGGGATTGATAAGGCTTGTATCGCCTCAACTCTCCTGGGGTCAATTCTGACTCCTTCTGCCGATACTTTGTGGCCTAGTAACTTTCCCTTCTGCATGGCGAACAGAGATTTCTTGGGGTTTAATGAAATGCCAAACTTTCTGCATTTTAGGAAAACTTTCCTGAGATGACAACATTGCTCTTTATCAGATTTTGAAAACACTGTGATATCATCCAGATAAATGACCACGAATTTATCCTTTTCCCCGATGAAAGCTATATCCATGGCGCGCTAGAATGTCGCCCCTGCATTCATTAATCCAAACGGCATCTTGGCATACATGAATGTGCCCCACGGAGTGGTGAACGCTGTCTTTTCCCTGTCCTCAGGCAGAACGAAGACTTGATTGTAGCCAGAGAATCCATCAATCATGGACATCCTGGAAGCTCCTGCTACCCTCTGCAGTATATGTTCCATCTTTTGCAAGGGGTAGTTATCCTTCCGTGAGCTCGTGTTCAGGTTTCTGAAGTCTACACAGAGTCGGATCTCTCCATTCTTTTTCCTTACTGGTACCAAGTTGGCCACCCACTCTGAATATCTCAGTGGTACAATGATCTGAGCTCGAAGCAACTTCTTCACTTCCCTCTCCATGATAGGCAGCATCATGGGATTGATCTGTCTCAGCTTCTGCCTGAATGGCTTTGCCTCCTCCTTTAATGGAATTTTATGCTCGATGACAGAGGTGTCATAGGTTTTGAGGTCTTTGTAGGTCTAGGCAAACACATCAACAAATTCCCTCAAAAGTCCAATGTATCCGGACCTCTGCTCCTCTGTCAGACTTCTTGACAATTTGACAAACTTGGGTTCACCCTTAGTCCCAATGTTGCACTGAATAGTACCAACGTCCTCCTTTGAGACTTCTCCTTTTAACGATACATCATTTCCATCAAAAAGTCTTTCCAAAGGAACCAGTCCTCTGGGAATATGGTTGCTGGGCAGCTGTACAATGTCACGCTCTGCAATTTTATTCAGAAAATTACCCCCATCGAGCTCTTCCTCTGAGACTGCGTCTTGGTCAATGTGCATTTCTGAAAATTCCTCGACAGTCTCCAAGAACCTCTTGACCTCGAGATCATCCTCGAATACCTTCCAATGTTTGACGTTGTCAGGTATGGAGGGCCTGTATTTTACCTCTACATCATATCGGAATTTGGGCGGCAAGGGTACTTTGAAATTGCTAGTCGATGTAGCCAAGGAATCTGCCATTATGTTCTCCTCTCTTGGGATGAATGAAATGTTAAATGCTGAGAAGAAACTGTCAACTAGGTCCCATACCTCATTTCTGTAGCTTCTGAGTCGAGGATGTTTAGCCTGATAAGCGTTTCTGATCTGCTGGACCACCAACTCTGCATCACCGAACACTGCTACTTCCTGAATTCCCATTTCCCTCGCAACTCTTAATCCCAGAACAAGAGCCTCATACTCTGCCACATTGTTGGTAGCTTCAAATTCTAATTTGTATGACAGAGATATGGTTTCCTGAGCAGGTGACACAAAAACCACCCCAACTCCAGCGCCTTCCCTGGAAGAGGCTCCATCAAAGAACAGTTTCCAGACAGGGGTGCTGGAGGGAGGAAGTTTGGGGGAACTGGAGGGCTGCTTTCTGAGTTTGAGAGGAGGCTCGGGAGCATGGGTGAGTTGTAGTAAACTGGAGCCTAAGTCAGTGTCCAAGGCAAAGATGGGATTGTTGGTAGGGTTGGCCTCATCGCTGATTATATAGGCCAGTTGGGCTTCCCTGTATAGTCTTCTATGTGAGGTCCATCTGCAAGGTTCAACAAAATTAAAAACATATGCAAGAAACGAAACTACAACCATTCATTCAAGAATTTTTGCAGAAAAATACTTACATATCACCAAGAAAGAGCAATGCAAACCCTAGTTGTAACACCTTCCATTAAGAGAAATGCCAAACTATGCCAAGAAAATCCTCCTTCAACAAGTGTGCATCACCAAATAAGCCAATAACCCAAGAGAGGGCGCAAATTTCAGACCTCCTTAAGGACTGAGTGAGTTATGATCCTAAAATGAAGGTGAAAATCCTTCATTTATATGTATCATGACCTAAATTTACATTTTAGGTCATGTAAAAGGCCGATAAGGCCAAAACAATAAAATCATACTGTTTTACATTAAATTGTCAAATTAAAACCCTAATCAAGCTGAAAAGAGATAACAAGCCCCTCTAAGGGAGATGTTAGCCCCTTCTAGGGAAAATGGAGCATCATGGAGCAAAACGTTAGCCCTCCTTGGGCTTCTCCAACTTGCCACACATGCCAATACTGCCCAGTCTGCCTCCCANNAATGTTGGATGACGTCATGGTCATGATGTGTGACGTCATAGGCCATCCAAGGCCAACGTTCCACTGAAAAAGGGCAAATCCCCTAGGTCAAGCTCTGTCGGGGAGCCTCTGGTGGAACGTCCTCTTCTTCTCTGGTGCAAAGCCCCTGAACCATCTTTGTCCTGTCTCTGCCCCCTGATGGGTCTCAACATCCATTTGGTGGGCTCTTCAGCCCCATGCAGGTCCGAACTGATCATCTACCCATGTGTACCGGTCCAAATGGTACCTGTCCATCGGGCATGGTCCTGCACATCAAAAGCTACGCCCTCCATGGGCTCATCAGTCACAGGGATCATCAATATTATCAAACATGTGCATAAAATCCCTAATACATCAGTTAACAACTCAAAGACGTTACACAAGCCTATAATACAAGTCTGGAGGAAAGGAGAAGGCGTCCTATTGGGGTAGTGTCCACTGGAAAAAGAAAGTTCTCGGAAGAGACCTCATCCAAGCCATGTAAGTGGGTGATGTGGTCAGGGGATGTCCAAGAAACTGGGTGCAATGAGGGCCAAGGATGCAAGAGATGTTACCTGTGGGTGCCTTTGTTAGAAGGCGAGCTGTACCTGTCCTGGATGCATTCTTTCCAAGCCCATTCTTGCCTTTTATTCTTATTCTTTTCGTTCTTTTATCTTTTATTGCTTTTCCTTTTTTGTTCAAGAGCTAATCAGGGGACACTGCCCTGGTGTGGTGACCAGTGGTGGCAGCGTTACCCACAAGTACTTTCATAGAAATGAGAAGGATGGCTCGTGATGAGACCCCTTTTCCCTTGGCCATGCAACCAAGAGTCACTGCCCTAGCGTGGTAACCAGCTGGTGGCAATGTCATACTGCTAGGTACCCATGGACCTAATAGGCTAGCTCGTGATGAGACCCCCTACCCTCTGGTTAGGTCTTGTTTTATTATTTTTTTTGGGTCCCTCTTGTTTCTTGCTGAGAAGCCTTTTATTACTTTCTCGGGGATCCTTGGCCGAAGCATCTTGAGGTTTTATTTTTTAGGCTTTTGTCTTTTACCAGCTTGCTTTTACGTTCTAGGCCTTTAGCCCCTTCTTCCCACGAGATAAGGTGCAGTCTTGAAAATAGGTCAACCCAGTGCCTGGACAAGTGGAATGGGATAAGTGAGCGGGAAACAAGATGAAACAGTTGTGCTATGAGGGGAGCGGATGATGGCTTTTTCAGAAATCCCCCTAGTGGAAAACCAAAACCTACAGACACAGGCTTGCTAGGGCACCCTGTCAATTCTCCCAAACATGGTCAAGTGGCCAAGTGTAAGATCCAAGCAATTGTTAGAAATAAAAGGAATCAGATGCATACATTCAATGGTTTTGATGAT